>JADDOH010011359.1:0-111237 GCA_016648135.1 Agrypnia vestita | reverse complement strand
TATATATATAAAGGAACCCGTGCTTCCCTACACGCCAATTTTTTTCCACAACCAGCCACCACCACCAACTGGTGGTTAGGGTGGTGGATAGCCCTTGGTGTCACATCGAAAATATGCGAGTTTGGTGGGGGTGGCTGTGCGTGAGTGAGAGTGGGTGACAAAAATGCACATTTTTGTTGTTGTGGGAAGGCCGCAAATGCTTCAAATTGTTTCAAAATAGGCGCGATGACTGTGTCGGTGAGTCTAGAAGGTTCCGGAAAAACCTGCTCTAGAAAGTTCTGAAAGGAGAAGGTTCTAGAAAATTCCCGAAAGTTCTATAAGGTTCTAAGCTGAGTGGCGGAATGTGTCGGTGTGTCTAGAAGGTTCCTGTACATTCGAATTTCTTGAAAGTTCTGGAAGGAGGATGTTCTAGAAGGTTCGCGAAAGTTCTATGACGATCCAGCAGTGTCCTAGACCCGGTTGTATCAAGTTGGATTAAAGTAAAAGTTCGTTTAAAGCATAGATTTTTACGAAATTGGAGGAGAATGCAAAAATATATGCTTTAAACCAACTTGATACAACCGGGCCTTAGCCACGTAAAACAACAAGCTACATATTACAGTAGAACTTTGTTAATTCGAAATTCAAGGGACCCGAAGAAAAAAATTTGAATTAAGCGGAACCTCGTTAATTCGAAATTTTAGGCAAAAAAAAATCGCAATGCGATTGTGAAATTCGCCAAAAATAGTAAAATTCTTGAAAAAAACTCTTAAATTTATGCTTATATCTAAAGAAATCATTTTGAAAATGCAATATTTATTATGTTAATGCAAATATCGTGACATTTCTATTGCCAAAGTACATGTTGACATATTTGCTGTGCTCACTTGTGAAAAAACGTTGCTTTTTTCATTTGCGTCACGTCTGAATGACCGTAATCATCATCATCGGAATGCTTTTTCAGTCTTCATACAAGTTTAACTTTTGATTTTGCCTTTTTTCCGGCTCAAACCAACAATGCACAGTTACTAGAAATGCAATTGTCAATAATTAGTTAATTCTACAAGGCCATTCTATAAGGTACCGGGAATTGATTGCGAAATTCGCCAAGAGTCGTAAAACTCATGGAAAAAAGCCATAAATTTTGTGAAAAATGTCTGTTTTTCATATTTCGAGAAATCATTTGGAAAACGCAATATTTATTATGCTAAGACAAATTTCACGAAATTTCTATTATTAAAGTACCCGATATTGACATATTTGTTATTCTCACTTGCGAAAAAAATCTAAATATTTTTAAAATTTCATCAAATTTCGAATTACGCGAACTAAAACGTATTGATTTATGGCGCAAGGGACTAAAAAATATATCGCGAATTTTCGGGGCTAATTTACTATGGCATTCACATTTTGGGACTTGCAAGTTTTAAAGATTTCAAATTATAGCAAATTTAAAATTATCGGGGTTCGAATTAACGTGGTTTTAATATATATAACTATCATTTATTACTTACTTAACTATGTGTTTACATCCCAGTTTGAAATAGCAAAATATCAAAATGAAACAATATGACAAATTGATTTACAATAAACAATAATTTATGAAAATTGACCAAAACTGCGCATGATAAATATATATGTAATACATTTCAGCTCCAAAACTAAAAATATTTAACTCACATATTATGCTAACTAGCAGGTAATAGCTAGTCTCTGCAGGTAGATAGCCGCTTCGCAGCTATTTAGAAAACCCTCTCCATTTAATTAATTTTCAGAGTGCTAAAAAACAATTACAATGAGAAAAAAAATTTAATAGAAAACAAAAATGGATGTTTGACATTCTATTGGGATGGTTGAGATTCACGGAATATTGTAAACCTAAATTATTTTAATATTATGAACCATAACCAATGTCTATAAGAAAAATATATAGTTATATAAATGTGATCCTTTTAATAATCCTTTGGCATGTTTTTACAAAATATAAATCAAATGTGGTTTTTTCGTATGTTATTACTCATTCCTCTATCAAATTCCGTAACTTATTACTATTTAATTGTACTAATATGATTCTGGTTAAAATATATTGAAAACTAAGAAACACAATATGTATATAAAAAATATTGAGAACTAAGACTTTATTTTCTTGCCGCCGTAGCGGCGGCACTGGAGTAATACTGCAAACCATGCATGCAGCCTCTACGGGATATTTATAAAAATTTTAATATCAGATTAATGAGCTTACTTAGCAATAACTTTACACAAAAGAACTGCTACATTTTCACAATTTTTCTTAGTCGGGCAGAATATCAAACATGATCCATCGGGAATTACCTCCATCACTAGACCACCCAAATGGTCAGGATCAATTTTCTCAACTTGTGAAGAGTACTGGAAAAATATTACATCTATTATTACAATTTTACAAATTCTTTGCAGTTGGGATATTTAAACATAAATAAAATAAAACATTAGGTATAAACCTATGTACACTCTGGACAAAAAAGTACGCACTTGCAAAAAATCATTAAATTGGTAGTATGTATGTATTTAATTGTATTTCTTTTATAGACATTTTTGTTTTTAATTTAGATATGTTACAGCGAATTTGTATTTCCAGTGATACTATACTTTCACCCGGTCGGGCAGAGTGGGGGCAGTGAAATTATATCAATCAATGAATTTACAGATTCACTACACATTATCTGTGAAAATATATTTTGTCCACGAATGCGCGCATTTCTAAAAGCATAGACAATATGGCTAGGTGCGCACGGCGAAAAAACGCTGCGGCATAATGTCACACCGCAGTGTTGTAACAAAGGATTTTGAATCGTGTTGCGCGCACTTAGCGGCAAAATAACGCAGCGGCGAAAACATGTTACAACTCACTTGCGGCACGGAGGTTAGTCTATTCTGTGGAGGTTAGCGGCAAAATAATGCATATTTTTAAAGTCTTAAAATGTCCATTTAAAATATTTGTCAATTATTGTTCTTAACCCCCCCTGGGCCGCGTCGCATATATGCGACAGGCACAAAATAAATTATTTATCGACGGCCGCGTATCGAATTTGAAAAACGTAATTTTTTCCCAATAGAGAAATCCTGTTGTGACCTGTCGTTCCATTTTCAACTCAAAAACATCACGGATTATATTTTAAATCAACAATCAAAACAGAAGTTTTTCTGTCGTCAAAATCGTATAGAATTGTCATAGATGGCGCCCCGATCGCGTGTTGTGCAATCGAAATTCAAATATTCCATCGTCAAGGTCACGCGCAATGTGCGCGGGAAATACGATTTATTTTTTTCGATTTTCGATTTATTTGTACACGTATATACAAATATATACGATATGTTTTGCGATATTTGTCAGTTTTTGTTGGTTTATGATTCAATTGAATACTAATAGTGATTTATTAACAAAAATACACGCAATTTTGTTGCGTTTATTTGAAATATGTGTGTGTGTGAAAGTGTATCATATTTATGTGTTATGAGTGCGATGTCCCGTCGTGTGCCGTGCCGTGCAACAAAATATATCACACAGAAGAAGATTATTATTATTAATAGTAGTGTTGTCTCTAATAAACAAATAAAAAATTATTATTATTTTTCAGAAAATGTTGCGCTGGCAACATTATGGAAATTCAAAAAAAGATTATTTTTTTTACTTAAATGATAAAAAAATCATTGCATTTCGACACTTACGATAAAATAATATGAATGTGTGTGGTTTTTTTTTTAATATACGCATGTTTTCATGATTTATTCGTAAAAAGAAAAATCACAAAAAATTCCGAAAATTTACGGCCCTCATCAAGTTAAATACAGTCGAACTCGGTTATAAGGAACGCGACGGGACCAACTAAATTTGCTCCTTATAGCCGGGACTCATTATACCCGGGATTCACTTTTTTCACAAATTTTTTTGATTGTGTGATGTTATTTTCAAGAGCAGCTAAATAAACATCCTTATCTTTCCGATGAAACTGTAGAAGACGAATTTGAAAACTTTTTACAGACTTTTTGACGCCGATAATTTCGACTTTTTCGCGAACCTAGAGAAACTTTCTTTTGTTAATGAACACGTTTAACTGATTAGGTTTTTAAATGCTAATACAATTAACTGCATAAAATAAACTGTCACCATAAACATTTTGGAAGACCCCAATAATCGGAGTTATATGACCAGTATTCTCGACCTTCAGTAAACTATTGCTTGCCTGCGCACGTGGGATTTTCGGACACAAGTTTGTGTACATCATAAAATGAACCCTAATTAAGTGCGAGCCGCTTTAAAAGCAAAGTGAAAAAGTTCATTGTTACAAGTACGAATTTGTCTTTTTTTCTGTAACCCAAGCAAATATGTTTACAGAGTTTCTAAAATTTGCTCCATATATCCGGGAATCGTGCTCCTTATAGCCGAGACCTAATGTATGGGAATAAGCGCAAATCAAAATGAATTTACAGTTTTTCTCATTATAGCCGGGATCTCCTTATATCCGAGCTCGTTATAACCGAGTTCGACTGTATTTGTTATTAGATTTCGGTTTATGTCTAGTAGAGTCATTATTGAATGCAATATCATTACTACAATTTTTGCAATGAATCATTATTTTAATTAGATCTACAGGTACATCGTCCTGTAATATTAAAGGAACAATGTTTTTTTTCTGAATTAAGTGAGAAAAGATTGTCATCAAACCACATTCTTTGATTGCATTTATATTGTGATTAGCTGCAATAGTAATATCATTGCATGTTTTTTTCAAAAGAATTATTGCAATGTCATCAGCAAATGCTATATTTTTCTCATGTAATTTAAACACTTGGTTTACTTAAATTAAAAATAAGATGGATCTGATAATATTCCCCTGTAGGATTGCAAAATCCAGATTAAATTTCATAGGTAAATGATTTAATTCGATATGTGGATATCTTGTTTGATTCTCGTTCATTTACTGTGATATAGATCTGTAATCACTTTTTGTTATGTGTCTTTTTGTTTTCTTCAAAGTACCTAGTATTGATAGGAATATCCTCAAGTAATTTAAGAGGCTACGATACCTCGCGAGTTTCAGAATTCTGACGAATGTTGCACATTTTTGCCACACCTCGAGCGCTGGTGTCGAATCTATCGCTGTCAAAATGCTTATATTTACGTTTTGGTACATGCAAATTGTCTGAACCAAGCAAATCAAATCATAGAAATGCGCTAACATTAACACCCGACATTCCAATTGTGAAGGGCAATGTGCGTGACCCTTTTTATAAGAACGCAAGTTTTGCAAGTTTGCCGACATTTTACTGTACAATAATTATTCCTTCCTTATATTAGAGATGTGACAAAAGCCGGCCGTAATACAATGCATATCCCTTTACAACCGGAGAGCATATTTTTGTTTTTTTGTCATATGAATTATATATTCTGATTGTTTAGGGTCCAAAGAACATAGAAAAAATATTTTAAAAAATAACGTGCCCTTGGTTAACTGTCAAAATAACCCACACGATCATGACGATCAAGAATAAATTGACATCGTCGCGAACGTGACTTCCAAGGAATATGTTAAAAACTAAAAGGAATTACTTATTTAATCAACTGAGTTTTATTTTTTATTCAATAACTTAACAATGTTATTAACAGTCTTTATGTATTTGTACTTATTTATCTAAAGTTCAATATGACATCTATCAAAATATACGTACCTACTTACTTAACAAATAAACGACATAGCATAAAGGAACAAATTGAGATCAACAAGTTAAATATATACATTTGTATAATAAATCAAATGACTAATTATAGTTCTTTGTATGGTAAAACTTAAAGCAATCTTTTCCTCGCGAAAGGCACAAGTAGACGTTGCATTTTATACAGCGAATTTTACTGCGACTGGTGCATGATTCTAGCCTGCAGGAGCGTGGAGCCGATAACTCATCAAAAGTAGGTAGATGATCATAACCGTCGTATCTTTTGGCATCAGAAGGTTTAGGTGGCATATATTTTTTCTTTACTGGTGGCTGCTCATCCTCGGTGTCGCCATCGTGATTCAGTTGCCGGCTACGGGCTGGTGTATTTCAACCAAGCATCTGCTACTTCCATTTTAAAATCTAGAAGCGCTAATATTTTATTTCTCGGAAGCTTATTAGCCTTACAATCGATTTGATACTTCCGCCATGCGTTAACCACGGCCAAGTCAAGAAAGTGTATAATTACTTTGAGAGTCCATTTTTTAGTTTTTATAAAAGCCCGATAGTATTCCATCATTTGGTCCAAGACATCCACCCCACCCATGTGGTTGTTATAATTAGTAATTACTCTCGGAGCGGTGATATCCTTGTAGGATTTCGTTTGCTTATCCCATCTTTTTACAAAATCAGTTTGTTCAGCACCAGTACAATTAGAGACAATCAAAACAGATTTGTTGTCTTTCCACTTTACCAATGAAACCGGATCTCTAACAAACTGCTGACTTTCGCCACGAAACATAGCCCTATCCTTCTTAAATTTTACCGCTGCTCTTTCGGGGATCCTATTCATCATTATAGTACCAGTACAGTGCAAGATCCGTCGATTCATCTCCTTTACTAATGGAACCGTCGTAAAATAACGATCGTGGTACACGCAACTACCAGGTGAAATAGTCTTGATCAAATGCAGAACAACTGATGGGCCAAGACCTAAATTCATATCCCCAATCATGGTTTTGGCGCCTTTATAAATCTCGAAATCGATCATGAGGCCATCGCTAGTAGTAGTGACGAAATTCTTTAGTCCTGTTGGACGTGGTTTATTTTTTACGACTTGCCTCAGAGGACATCGCCCTGTGAAAGGTATCATCTGTTCGTCAATACTAAAATATCAACATACCCTCTCCAACTTATAACAGGTATCCCGAACTCTGTCGATGATAGGTTGCACTTTCCAAAGTGGATTAGGAGGAGAATTGTCGTTTCGTAGTAGTCCTGAATATACTGAGTAGGGCTTCTTACCGGGCCCGAGGGTTGGCATGGATAGTTATTTTCCTTGTCATTGAAAATAGTTAGCTTCCATGTAGCAGTACGCCTGGTAGACACATTTTGGGAAATTACCTCATTTGATGATTGTGCTCGTGGTGTTAGAAGAATCTGAGGATGGACTGGTGACGGTGGTCCTACATCTGGCTCTGAAATGGGTTCTTCATTTTCCTGGTCAAGTACATCTTGAAAGTGAACAGGGTCGAAGTCATTTTCACCATCATCATGAAGCTCCTCAATGTCAGAGTCATTTCCATCTTGTATAAGTTTCAAAATATCTTCGTCCCCCAAAACTTTACCTAAAAACAAAAAAAAAACAGAAGTGTAAACTTAGGTACAGCGAGAAAAACGATAGTTAGAAATGGTGGTTTTTAATAGTAAATATTGCAATAAAACCCGAATCATCACGATCGTGACGATCCATGTTTAAAAGATTCTAGGCAAAAAAAACCCACCATTATTTACGTTACAGACGTGATATCCTATTGTTTGTTTATCACCGTAATCAATAACAATAAAAACAATGAACATGTAATGTAAAATGTAAGAAAATAATGTACTTACGTGATCGCGCACCCTCGCCAAAATACCCAGCCATCTCTGGTAGCGGTTCGCTGGCTACTGGCAGGTTACAACAAGTCGATATTTTGTATAAATTAACGGCAAACCTTCGCACGACCATGTGAAGCCGGCTGCACTCACAAAAACGAATCTGCTTCGCGCCAAAAAAATAATTTCTCGATCGTTACGCTCGTATAGAATCGGTTGTAAAGGGTTATTGTTTCTTTCTGAAATGTGGAATTTCGCGCATAATTTCACTAAAAATTTGCTTTTTTATGCTATTTTTCTGATTTTTAAGAAAAACATTTTTTTAAGATCTCCATTACATGTAACATTGTTATTATTTTTTCTTTAGCGGTGAAAAATTGTATGACGTGTGTGAATTTAAACTATATTTTTTATTGTTTTATAACATTTTGTTTAATATCAATGTTAAATAATTCAAATAAAAACCATTTAAAAAAATTATGCGTGTACTTATGTATGCGAGTTAGAAGTTAAAAAGTAGAATAAAGACAAAATAGTAATAATAATAATAATTTCGTTGTCTGTCCGTAACTTACTGGAAAGACGAATTTAGATATTTAGAATGTGACAAGCGATCAGCGCTCAACTCATTTTGCGCGGCCACGCAAGAGTTGTTATTAATTACTATATAGTCTTACACCTGTGAAAATATGGTTAAGTATAAAGAGAATATAGAAATAAAAAATTCTGAATTATCTTTTCAAAACGTAAGACTTTCATGAAAGTAACTTATATCGAATATTTAAAATTAATTCGCATTAATAAAAGTCAAATAAAATGATAATCATCCGTATTCTGAACTAAGCAACATTGCTATTTCTGTATCTTGACAGTTATTGTATTATATTGTGATGCCGTTTTTTTGACGTTTTATATTGAAATTAATGAACTCAATCAATTAGAAAGATCATTATTCGTAATTGTGAATACATTAACATTTATTTACGTTTTAGGGCTTTCTGATTGATTGAATTCATTAATTATTTCAATCATGCCAAACTTAAAACATCGAAATTATTGGCAATACAATGTTATACATACCTGTCAAGATTGGGATAAAGATCTGACATCCCAATACTGCTATTTTCAGAATAGCACAGATTAACTTTATAAAAAGTATTATGTATTTTTCAAATTTCTGAAGGATGATAGTGCAAAATGATTAAACATTTTTTTTGCTTGTATTGAAGCGAATTTATTTAGAATATTCTACATAAGTTACTTAAATAACAATCAAAAACGGAACAAATAAACGTAAAACCTTATGATTAATAAACATAATAAAAGAAGATATAAAGTTGTTATAACATACATAAAACGGAAGGAAAACTATTCGGATACTATGAAACATAAAAACGGAATAGAACAATTCATAAGACCAGAATATTTAAAAAAACATAATAACAAACATATAAACATATCATAACAAACGAATTGACATAAAAGAAATGCACTGGCTATTTTATAAGTCACACAGACCATCGGTCAGGCAATTTGGTGATAATGGCGTTAAAACAAATGGCGAAATTTATAACAGTAGTAATTTTTAATATGATTAAATGTACTTAATCTCAATATTTTGTTATTTTTTTTAATATTTAAATTGTTCCATTATGGATATAAAATGCCCAGGTACACAGCGTAACATGACAGAGATTGGCTTTTAGTATATTCATTCCTTAAAATTAGCGAAAAAAATATTAAAATAAAAATATTAAACTGAACAAAAATGTCGATTGAAATGTCCCATCACTATTTCTTTGTGGCGTAGTTTGAACCGTTTGAATTAATTCGAATATAAATATTTGAAACATTCTTTAAAAGTATTTAAGCTATGTTCTTTCGGAATGCTATTTGTAAAACCAATTACTTGCATTAGTAACTTTTGTTTTCTGACATTTGTATAATGTTTACGACGCATTTGAGATATAATTTATATAGAATCGTGGGACAGCAGCCTCTTGGTGTTCACCGGCCGGCTTTCGGCCGTCGTCTGAAAGGATATTTTTGTTCACTTTTTATGGGCTCTGTTATTGAATTATTCAGTTTTTGGGCATAAGGGATATTTTTGTATTAATGACAATGAAATAATCTTAATACCAATGTAAAAATTAATCCAAAAATTCAATTCATTTACGGTTTTTTGGACGCTGCAATATAGGAGACAGAACGTGAATTTTTATATTTTTGTAAACATTGTATTTAACAACCTACTCAAAAATAATAATATATTTTCCCCCAAACTTTCTGTGGAAACTATTTTTATTCACTTCTTCTTCAAATGTAGCAAATTTATTTTGTGGCAACATAATTATAATTGATATAAATTAACAAAGTTAATTTATATCAATTATAATTATGTTTTTAACTGACTTTTTTTTTGTTTTTTTTTTTCCTGACGAAGAAGCCATTGGCTTTGAAACATGTTGATTTTTATCAATAAATAAGTGGTTTAAACATTGTTTATTTATATCAATTTCTTTTTATTCAATTTATAAAAAAAATATATGGTCTTTATATGGAAATATTTCAAGAAAAAGTGTACCAAAGATAACTCTATTGCTAGAAAGATTAAATAGGGCTTCGGGATAATTTTTTTTTGTGATAATAAAAAAGTATTTTGTTGACTTTTTTTAGACAAATGCTTTAAGAGTGAATGGATCTTTCATAATAAAATTAATTTAATGCATGTTAAGCTGTAATTTTGGCAACAAGATTCGAACATTTTACACCAATTTGACTCTTTAGACTACAAAAACGTGAATCAGGTACTATGGCGCCTTAAGAATAAAATAAAAACAAAAAGGTCAATAATTGCATATTCTAAGAATCTTGAGAATAAATAATTAGTAACCACAAAATAATATGTAGGAATTCAATTAGTTTGACATGACTTTTATTTTTTTGCCTCGCCTCGAGTAATTTGCATACAGACTACGGAAGTTAGATTGGGTTCATCAGTTTCAGTAATGAAGCTGAAACTTGAGAAACAACATGAACTCTGCTGTATGTTTCATTTGTAACAAAGTGGCCCTCTACTTTCTCCCTAAAAAGAAAATGTATGCTTGAAAATGTACATTACGACGCTTAACTGAATTTATTCTTAGTTTATTTATTCGATAACGACAAAAATTATAACCTAAAAAAGTAACCCATAAAAACGAAGCTTTTACAATACTCCCTTTCTCATTTTCAATTTTTGTGTCTACCTTATGCGTCGGAAGCTCCATACAACTTGTATGAAAAAACCATTAAAAAAAACAAAAATCCAAAATTATACTATAATTATTATTATTTTTTAACAAAAAATTGATAGATCTTCTTGATCGTCGCCACGAGTCTGCTTGCAAAGTTTTAGCTCGATTGGATCACGGGGAAAAGGGTTAAAAATCGATCCAAACTTTTTCATCAAGCAAACAGACACCACGAGTTAAAAGAAAGGAAGTAAAAATATAAGTACCCAATCATTTGATGAGTTTAATCGACTGTCTTTTGAATTACAAGATGATCCAGAATATTGTAAGTGTTTGCGATTAAAATTTTAAAAATACTAACCATTGAATATCAAAGCCCAGAGTCCAGAAGTGTGACAGTTCAAGAGACATAATGCTATCGCCACAGAATAGAGAATATACTATCGCTCAAAGGATAAAAATTACTTACTTTGGACTACACTTGTGTGGAATGAGACACAAAACGCAAAATAAATTTTGAAAAACAAGGTCCATGCGCCATTAGAATCTTGTTATATTGGGAATTGGTGCAGCTGAAACTTTCAACATAACTATTTTAATAATATCCGGTATACCGGTATATAATGTGGATATGCACAGAAGAAATGAATAACGTGGTAAGAACATTTTTCACGCAATAACTTAAATAAAGGCCCGATTGTTTCAAGCTGGTTTAAAATAAGTTTGTTAAAGCATAGATTTTTACGAAACGATGTCAATCTGTCAAATTTAATTTTAACAGTTAGGAAATTAATATAATTTCCCTAGTAAGATGTCAGTTAAAATATTGTATTAATTTCTATTGGTGGAAATCTGCCTGGATGTGATAAGAATGACCTTGAATATAATTTTTCGTAACTCTGAAAAATCCTTTTAGTGAATTCACATAACGTCTTTATGCAAATGACTTTTGACGTATGACTTTTGTTGAAGGTCCATGAAAAGTTTAAGATTGAAGATAAGAAGGGATGATCAGAAGGGTGCTGTGTTCCTCTCACGTCGGAAGTCAACACTTTAAGGGATGAAGGTGGTGGCGGCTGTAAATGAGAGAGTGGTCTCAATGTTTTATTTATTATTCACAATAATTAAGTTTTTGTCAGAAATGTCAGGCGTGTTTTTGTCAGCTCTGTGAAAGTTACTTTGAATACTAAAAATAGTGCTTTATTATAGTCTAAATCTATATTTCTTAAAAATTCTGTTCACGATTTACAAGTGATAGCGTTATCATATCCTCAGGGAGCGCAAAAGATCAGTAAGTGAGAATAAAAAAATCTCAGTGACAGATAATATACCAAAAACCTACAACTGAAAACTCAGTCATAGACACAATATCGCTCAAAATATTGGACATAAGGATCATTTTTGCAAGAATATTGATCAATCTACTGTCATTGATCAAGGCTGACACTTATCGGACCGTACGAGAACTGCGCACGCGTAGTACTTAACACACTCGGACTGGCTGCGGCGTTCGACTCGGCCAATACATATTTTTATTCGGCCAATACATATTGTTTATTTCCTTTTCTGATAGAATAAACGATCATGAACGCCCAACAATATATCCTGAATAATAAAGATGCTATAAGCAAACTAATCGCTACTATTATGGACCCAGCAAATAAATTTAATAAGGACCAGATCGGCAAATTAATTCCTTTGACGACAGAAATAATGGCCACGAATAGCCAGATAACAGCAAGCTTGGCTACATTAGAAGGTCAAGTTTCTTGTCTTAAGGAATCATTAAATAGCACCCCTAGTATCCCATCCAACACACTTTCTTCTGTACAAGATACCATTAAAGAACTAGAAGAAAGAAAAAATCGGTCAAAAAATTTGATTATTTTCAATCTTCCGGAGAGCCAATCGGACCAAACATTTATCGGTATGCAAGATGACATGAATAGGTTTGCAGGAGTCTTGAAAAAAATAGATATTAATGAAGATTATAAAATCAATAAAATGTACAGACTTGGTAAGAAATCCAATGACAATATCAGACCTGTGAAAGTCGAATTTCAAGATTCTTCCCAAGCGAAATCTATCATCTTGAAATCTTTAAATCGATTGGATGGAATCAAATTGAAGAGAGATCTCACACCCATGCAAAGAAGTGATCTTCATAACTTATGGAAGGAATTAGATCTACGTAGGAAAAATGGTGAGGAAAATATCGCCATAAAGTATATTA
Source organism: Agrypnia vestita (assembly GCA_016648135.1). Taxonomy (NCBI): domain Eukaryota; kingdom Metazoa; phylum Arthropoda; class Insecta; order Trichoptera; family Phryganeidae; genus Agrypnia; species Agrypnia vestita. Next base: position 98,220 of record JADDOH010011359.1, on the reverse strand, counting down.
ACTCGGTTCCAAAAATTGTGCAAAATCAAAAAAACTAGAAAACTTTCGTAAGTGTAATGTGTACTATCAAAATGTGCGAGGTATGAATACTAAATTGGAATATTTATCAACCATGATGCAAAGTGTTAATTATGATGCAATAATTCTGACGGAAACTTGGCTAAACAACAATATAAAAAACGGCGAACTGGGTTTAAAAAACTTTGTTATTTATAGGTGCGATCGTTCCTCTGTACCTAATAATTCTACTGCTTTTACGAAAACTAGAGGTGGTGGGGTTTTAATAGCCGTACTGAATAAATATAGATCGTGCATAATCAAAAATTCCGTTAACAATGTAGAACAAATATTCGTGAAAATATCATTGCCTACAAAGTGTCTGATTTTGTGCGCAGTATACATTCCCCCTTGTTCTGATAATACTGTATATGAAAACCACTGTATTGCATTAGAAAGTGTTAGATTTAAGTTTCCAGAAGCCAAAATAATGGTGGCTGGTGATTATAATCTCCCTAAACTGCAATGGGTGTGTGAAAATGATACTATGTTTGTCGTCAACTCCCCAGAAAACAATAATGAAATCGAAGTGCTAAATATGTCATCTTTTCTCGAATTCAAACAATACAATGGTATACGTAACAAAAATAATAGAATACTCGATTTAGTGTTTAGTAACATGGAATATCTAAAAGTTGAATTATCTTTAGACGAGTTATTACCAATTGACCTTCATCATCCACCATTAGACATATCCTTCTCATTAAAATCAGACATCAACAAAACTAGTGATATATATAAACGAAATTTCAAGAATTGTAATTACGATAAAGTAAAACAAATTTTAAATAATGTGGAGTGGAATCTGATATCTATAGGCGGTGATGTAAACAACCAGATAGAAAAATTTTATTCTTTAGTCTATGAAATTTTTAATGATTGTATACCGTTTAAAAAAATCAGAATATCAACTCACCCTAAATGGTTTTCAAAGGAATTAGTTACGTTGATTACAATAAAAAAACTACAACACAAAACCTATAAAGAAACTAGGTCAGTGCATGATTATATGCTTTTTAGGAAGACTCGAAAAGATTGTTGTATTCTATCCAAGCAGTTACGTAATCATTATCTTACAAAAATTGAGGATCAAACTCCAGAAAACTCCAAATCTTTATACAAATACGTTAAATCTCTTAAAAGCGATTACTATGATTTGCCTAAGACTATGTACTTAAATAATAAGTGGGTCGACACTCCCAAAAGAATTATTGATCTCTTTGCTGATTTTTTTAAGTCGGTATATGATAATTCTGCACAGGGATCATATTCGTCTGTTCAACCACAATTATTCGATGCTATAAACCTTCCTAATGTAGTTCTTAGCCAATCAGAAGTAGAAAAAGGGTTGGTATCGTTGGATGAAAACAAAACACAGGGACCTGATAAGGTACCAACCATCTTCCTAAAAAATTGTTATAAAGAATTATCATTTATTTTGTGTAAAATCTTTAACTTGTCTTTACAAAATGGAACTTTTCCAGAGATTTGTATCCAATCTGCAATACCAAAACTATTTGAACTTTTATTGCTAAATAAAATAAAAGAATACTTATTCAGCATTATATCCCCTCTACAGCATGGATTTATGCCAAACAGATCTACTCTAACAAACCTTCTTGCTTTACAAGCCGATGTCTTTGATGCCTTCAAAGATTCTCACCAGCTAGATTGCTGTTATACAGATTTCTCCAAGGCGTTCGATCGAGTCTCTCATAGAGTTCTACTTGATAAATTAAATGCCTTGGGAGTTTCGGGTAACATTAAAGCTTGGCTCGAGAGTTATTTACATAACAGACAAATGATTGTTAGAATAGCTGAGTTAGAGTCTGACTACTTTTGTGCAGTAAGCGGGGTACCACAAGGCTCCCACCTGGGTCCTATTTTGTTCATTATATTCATTAATGATGTAATCCCCATGCTTTTGTTATCCGGTGTGAGGTGTTTGCTATTTGCAGATGATATGAAACTCTATAGAGTAATAAATACGGAACACGACTGCAAACTTCTGCAGAATGCACTGGATATTTTACAGAAATGGTGTGAAGAAAATAAACTTTCTTTAAACATCTCCAAATGTCAAATGCTGAGATTCTGCCGTACCCGGACAATAGTAAACTATGACTACAAAATTAATGGTATAACTTTGAGTGTCGTTGATGAAATTAGAGATCTGGGCGTAATTGTAGACAATAAGTTTTCTCTTGTGTCACATATCAATTGCACAGTTGATAGAGGCTTAAGAACCCTAGGTTTCGTACTCAGATTAAGTAAAGATTTCAAAAATATTGGAACTTTTAAACTATTATTTAAGAGTCTGGTTAGACCAGTATTAGAAACAAATTCAGTTGTATGGAGCCCTCAATATGCTGTTCATGTGTCACATTTAGAGAGAACACAAAATAAATTTCTCCGTTTTATCAATTATAAACTTAATTTACCATCAACACATATTGATTATAACTTTTTAAGATCATTTTGCTCTCTTGATAAATTGGAAATAAGAAGAATTGTAGCTGATCTCGTCTTTTTTCACAAAATAATTAACGGGAACATCGACTGTCCACAACTGTTGGAACGAATCTGTTTGCGAGTTCCATCCCGAGTAACCAGAAATTACGCAGGGTTTGCCTTGGAAGCTGCGACAACTAATTACTTTTTTAATTCACCACTTCAAAGGCTTCCCAGACTTGTTAACAGATTTGAACAGTTAGACGTTTTTTCCACAAATTTAAATAAATTCAAACATACAATTCGCAATATTCTTAATCAACAATGAACTTTCCTCTATGTCTAAAAATAATCCTCAAATATATGTAATTATCACTCTTTTCTTGTATTCTTATCCTATAAAAAAAAAAAATTCTTAATTTATATTTCTGTAATTATCGCTAATCCTATAAAAAATATGATGTATTTATAGATTTATGAAATTATGGATTCTGTGTTTAAGTTTAGTTGTAGAGCTCTTTTTATATTTCTGTTATTATGTCATTTTATATTTCTTTATATGACTTTTATTATTTTCTTTTTATATTTCTCATTACCGACATGTATTACCCAATGTTTATGTAAATGCTCTGATGGGCGTATATATACTGAAATAAATAAAAAAAATAAACAAGGTCCCTAATATACAATGTGAATAATGATCGACTCCATGTTGATGATGACATTGATGTTGATGGTAGAAGCTTCCTTGGAGATCCAGACATTATGACTGTGTAGTCCTGCGTGGTGTAGATTGTCCTGTGGCAGCTGCATAGCTCTGCGTTGGTTTTCCATTGTCAATTACTCTATTGAAGAGTATGGGTGACGTCACGGTGGTGGCGGTGTGTTGCTGCTTCTGGTCGTGGCCCGCTATTATCTCCAGGCAGGCGTCATAGCGGGCTGCAGCGTTGAAGCATAGCGGGTGGGACTAGCAGCAGGACGTTGTCTTGATGTTGGCAGAGGTCAGTATGTACTGACCGATGTACTGACCTCCACCGGCAGCGTGCCGTTATTGTGTGAAGATCTGTGAACCACTGGGAATAAGGTGGTCATGAGAGCATAGTTTATATACACAATCATTCCTTCGTGTTTTACCTTGCCTATCGGAGTATTGCTGACACTTGCTCCGACGCATAACCGAACTTCTTCCAATCAGCATAAATGAAATTGCTTGTGCCGTTTCCTTTGTGTTGAATTCTCAAATGTAGGCCAGCCAGCGCCCTGTGTGTGACTTGTCTGCTGGCTGTGGTTTTTGATACGATGTGAGAGGTCAGCGCCCTTTCAATTCACGTTTGTCGCGTGTTAATCCTAGAATTGGTGGTTATGATGTATATGGGGTGATTTCCCCCATAGCTGCATAGACATTATTATGCCTTTTTTCATATGCTTCGAAAATTCTTCACCGGGAACAAAATCTACTAACGAGTCGATTGATATTTCTGACACACTAAAAGATACATCATTTTCACTGGAGCTTAAAGGTTCCATTAAGTCTTTATCATTTTCCATTTTAAGTATTTTCATGCATGTGTCTTCTGGTATGAAAGGCCCCATATTCATTCCTTTTCTATGTATTTGCATGTTTTTACAGCGGGTTCATTTACAAATGGTTTATCAGGATATTCAATATTTTCATCAATATATTTCCCTAAATGTTTATTTACATCTTCAGCAATTTGTAAATTCAATCGGTTGAGAAGCTAGTGATGACGGAATTTTCGGGCTCAGCACGTTTTCAAGGTGTTCCGTCTTTTTTTAACTTGTTGAGGACCCTAAAAATTTCACTCAAAATATAGGTCAAGGCCAGAGATTTTCTGATTTTTTTGTAATTTTTCTTTTTACGAAAAAACCATAAAAAAATGCGTATATTAAAAAAAAACACAAACATTCTTATTATTTTATCGTAAGTGTCGAAATACAATGATTTTTTATCGTTAAAGTAAAAAAATAATCTTTTTTTGAATTCTGATAATGTTGCCAGCGCAACATTTTCCGAAAAACAATTATTATTTTTTATTTGTTTATTAGAGACAACACTACTATTATTATTTGATGCCTACCTAATAATCTTCTTCTGTGTGGTATATTTTGTTGCACGGCAAGGCACACGACGGAACATCACACTCATAACACATAAATATGATACACTTTCACACACACACATATTTCAAATAAACGCAACAAAATTGCGTGCATTTTTGTTAATAAATCACTGTTAGTATTCAATTGAATCATAAACCAACAAAAACTGACAAATATCGCAAAACATATCGTATATATTTGTGTATACGTTACAAATAAATCGAAAATCGAAAAAAAAAAATTGTATTTCCCATGCACTTTGTGCGTGACCTTGAATGACGGAATATTTGAATTTCGATTGCGCAACACGCGTTCGGAGCGACTTCTACAACTATTCTATACGATTTTGACGGAAGAAAAACTTCCGTTTTGATTGTTGATTTAAAATATAATCAGTGACGTTTTTGAGTTGAAAATGGATCGACAGGTCACCATGGGATTTCTCTACTGGGAAAAAAACACAATTTTCAAATTCGATACGCGGCCGTCGAGAAATAATTATTCAGAGCTACACACACCTCACAATATGAATATTTACTCAATTATTGTGTTTGTTTAGGAAAGGAGATATATGCATAATTGAGTAAAGAATATGTGTGTAATATATTGTCAATAGTGATTTATAAAACATTTAAAAAATTATTATATTTAACAATTGTGCGATAAACATGAAATCTTACCCCAAAGTCAATATTTCTCGAATGTTTAATTTTTTCACTTTCGTCCAAAGTGTTCCAATTAATATTCAAAATATTTTTTCCGTATTTCAGATACTCCTTTAGTTCCACAGGTCTAAAGTCTTTGGTGAACACTTGAGCGTTGAGGAATTTAGCCAGTTCTTCTAAATTACCTATTGTTGCACTCATGCCAATAATCTGTATGTTTTCTACAAAATAAACTAATTTATACAGCCAGGCATCCATAGATAGTTCAATTACAAAAACATAATAAAATTAGCTTCATATAAAAACACCTCATATTATAAGAACAAAATCTTGAATAAAAACTTGCCAAACAAGTTTCCAAATGATTCCCCAAGGAACGATGAATGGGATATGTATTTCTTTACAACCAATAAGTTTTATTTAGTCTACTCACCTCCTGAATACATCACATTTGTGAGAAGCATTTCAAGAACACATCCTCGGTTAGGCTCTCCTAATAAATGTAATTCATCCACCTTAAAAAGAAAATACAGTGAATAAAATACAATACGTATACATTTTAAATCCTAGTTAAATTTTTTTCTCAAAAAATAATATACTTACTACAATCAATCCTATTTCAGACAACCGTTTTGTTTCTGAAAGGCTCCTTATGAGGCCTAAGGCTTTTTCAATTGTAGCTATATAAATACTCTTTTTTTTCCTTCGCTTTCTAGGAGGGAAGGCTCCTTTACCTCCAGCATACTCTTCAACAAAAAAATCCAAGCTCACAGCAAAAGGAGATAAAGCCCATATCTAAAAAGAAGATATATTTAACACTCAAAAACTTAATTTTAATTTAAAGTTAATTTCCACAATTATTTACTTCTTAGCGTTTGTAAATTCAAATATTTACCTTTTCTTGAACGATTGAAACAAACGGCACAACAAACAAAACATTTTTCTTTCTACAGATAACCTCTTTGAGCATAAGTATTTCAGCAACAAGAGTCTTGCCTCCGCTAGTTGGTAATGCGTAAATCAAATTTTGACGTTTTTCAATAGCAGGCAATGTAAGACATTCATTTTGCCAATCTAAAAACGTATAAACATTCCAATAAATATACATACTTAAGACATTAACTACATACAATTTATAACACTGACAAATAAATTTTTCTTACCATATAATGTTTCTATGCCCTTGTACTGGGAAACTAAAGATTTAGCAATCAAAGGCAGTCCATAATAATCCTTAGGACATTGTTGTTTATCATAGTTATTTCGATTTAATTCTTTTTCATAAATTTTAGATAGGGGAATATTAAGCATAAAAGAGTCATTGGTAGCATTCAGCAAATTATTTGGTTGTTGAGTAATTTCATCCTGGTTCACATCATTTTGAATGCCTCTTGTTTCATTCATTGGACAAACTATTGTTTCACAGTTATTTAATACATCCATCATTCCTTGTTTACATACGAAAGATTGATGCATTTGAGAATGGTCAAGAACACCAATATTTGTAATAATTGTGTTAGGTTCTTTACTCATAGTTTTATTTTGAGAATCGTGAAAACTTTCCTCAAAACTCGCTATGGTTGATTTTGATAGGTTTTCATCAAATGTTTCTTTCGATGGGATTTCATTAAACATCTTTTTTAGTGTCGTTTTTGAAATCTGTGATGAATTCTGGGATCGCGAATTAAGGCAACTGATACTACTACTTGGCAGGTTATTTTCAAACGAGTTTTCCAAAATACCAATATTCACAGATTTCTTCGGAGTGCCATGGAGCTCAGAAACATTTTGCGCTTGATAGCATGGTAGATACTGGCTGCATGGGGTTAACTCGAAAGGTGCAGAAATCTGGTTCTCTTTGCTTTTTCCGATGAGATAATTACCTTTTTTAACCGTTGTGCAGTCAATGGAGTATTCCACGTTTGAAGAAAAGTAATCTGTACACTTACGATATGGATTGTACCTTGTAGAAAGCCGGTGGTGTAATTTTGAACTGTGTTTATTTTTGGCACAATCACATTCACTCTCACAGCATTGACAGTACTCATTTTGTTTAGATTGATTGTACATAATGTAAATGTAATCAAACGCAAAAAATGTAAATGTAATAATTCCTCAGCCCAGGCAAATTCTCTGCTTTTGTTCTGAACGGTATGATATCACCAAACAATCAGACTGGAAGTGGAAAATATGTAATTCAAAAGGCCAAATCAATAATAAATCAATATTTTATGTCTAAAAAAATAGATGGAATATCACTGTCAAAACGGACACATGCTAGTTATTTAATTCAACTATTAGGTACCTACCTATCTGTCTACTACACGGCCCGATCACGGCCCGATTGTTTCAAGTTAGATCAAAGTAAGCGGTCGATTAAAGCATAGATTTTTACGAAAACGGATCGTCTGATTGGTGGAGAACGTAAAGCCATGTATTCACTAGGGGACAAATCGCGAAACATTCCGCTCGGCATGTCGCATCAACATCTACGCTCATGTTTCGGGGACAATGACGCGGTCATTTGACGTGTACACACCGGGACTCGCATAACTTGTCGCGGAAATGTCACCCGATGAGGTTATGATGTCAGCTGCAGTATCTCATTTGGCGAAAACGGGGTTCCGCGCAATTTGAAATGTTTTTTTGGGTCGCAATTTCAAATTAACGAGGTTTTACTGTAGTAAATTGAATATTATTAAAAACAAAATCCTTTTTGCAAATAATTATTGTTTTCCACACGTCACGGAAATGTCGCCCTATGAGGTTATGATGACAACTGCGTATCTGTTTATGTTAATGAGTTTATCGAAACGTAAGAGGAGAAAAAAGAGGAGAATGCTAAATTATTTACTGCAAAGAGAAAGAAGGACGGACATTCTATGCGATCTTCGATCGATACAGCTCGATGAGTTCAAGGACAATTTCGTTTCCCCACATTGTCATCTTGACAGATACAACGCATGCGTATTCACTTGTAAACATACCACGTGGTACTGACGCTCCGCGTAATGTTACAGTGAGCTCGCTCGGGTACTGTGCGCATGGCAACGTTGCCACGGCACGTAGAAATGCCGCGCTATGTTATGCGCGACGTCGCGGAACAGTGCACGACGTTGCAACGTCACGTAGACTATGCCGCACGTGCTGTTCAGGGACAATTTGTCCCCTAGTGAATACATGGCTTAAAAATCTAGGCTTTGAAAGAAAGCTTACTTTAATCCAACATGAAACAACCGGCCCGTGGGGCCGGTTGTTTCAAGTTGGATTAAATTTTAACTTATAAAATATAAATTTTAGCTTATAAAAATAAATCAAGTAATAATATAAACAAATGTATGGTTTGCTTCATCACATCTAGCAATATTAAGCGACAAATAACATTACCTTGTTTCACTACCGTTGACAAGCGCAATCTCATATATAAAATAATGATTACCATGAACAAGCGATAAGGCATTTGTCCAAATCGGTTATAACAGCTGACTTGAATATGCAATACGTTTACCCAGCGGATAGTTATTTAGAGTTTGTAAACAGGTAAAAATAGTCTATTTTATAATTTTTTTGTCGTACATGATTGGTACAGTTGCCGGCAAACTTCTCGAAAATTTTTGACGTAGTGGGGGAATGGAATGCGCACAAGACAAATTTTGGGCTCGTTGGTGGAATGGACATGCACAAACTTCCCCCACTACACCGAATATTGTCAAGATGTTTGCCGGCTACTGTATCTGTATCCCAATACATTTTATTCCATGTATTATATTCTAAAAATTTTTGCTTTCTGCAACTAAAATACCGATTCACAGTGACATAGAAACAGATAACATCTTGCATGATTGTTTCAGCGCTTAATTTAAATTGATTTAAATCATATTTTAAATCTCAACCGCGATAAACGTCAAGGGAGTCGTAGAAAAGAGAAATAAGGGAGCATAGATTAGCGATGCGCAGCGCCGGCCCAGACAAACTTGGCGCCCTAGGCGACAGACTGGAACGGCGCCCTTTTAAAAAAATTCACGGCTTTTTTTTCATTATAAATTCTTTATATGCAAGTAAAAGACCTGTATGCAGAATTTTTCATTTGATATAATTCAAACTCATTCAAACTTCTTCTCTGTAGAGGGTGGATGCTTCTAGGAACGACTAATTTTCACCTATACTGTTTTATCATAAAGACGTCACCCAAGTGTGATTATTCAGGAACCTAGCCTTTCGAGCGCCAGTCTTATCATCTTGGAGAAAAAAATAATATTGTTTGAAAATAATTCCAGATTTGGTATAAAATTATTCTGTTTTTGCTTGTACTTTGCGAAAACAGTATACAGAAAAAAAGAAAAAACACCAAAAGATTAAAAAGTAAAAAATCTAGAAATTTTAATTTTTATATAGATAATAGAACCGCCCCCCGTGGAGCAGCGACTGAAACTATGAAAACCGAATGAAAGTAAATTTAATTCTGAAGTGCATCAGTTCGGAACGTTTATTTTCAGCACACTCGATAGCAGCACTTGTGCTCTAATGATTGCGATGTTTACATGTAAAATTGGCCAACGAGTTGCAGAGCAGCATACAAAAATATAAAAAACGGCAAAAAACCTCCAAAACAAACGACATTCCGTGAACACGCTATTCGCAACAAAAATGTGCTATAGACCTGACGCACACTATTACGTGCTATGTGTAAAATTTACGCATATGAAGAATCCGCATTTATACCGCATCTACTAGAAATATCGTGTTGTAATACCGCAACTACCATCTACGTGTAAAAAAAAACTGCATATTATTATAATCACCGCATCTGTGTTAAACCGTGGATTTTGTAATCTCGGTATCTTTACTTATTCAGCGACGCGAGTGGAGTACGTCTGCAGCAGAACATTGCAGAAAAAGGCATTTCCGTTCCTTATTCCAACATCCAGCATCTAAAAGGTAGGATTTTCTTTTTATTTGTTGTCTACATTCATACTGCAATATTCGTGTCTGTTTTTCTCTTCATCTGCCAACCAATCTCAGACATCTCGTAAATATTATAATACCCGCGAATGAACGATTATCTCTAGTTTAACAAATCTCAACGAACCTTTATAATTATAATAACCGCACCTTTATTTATTACAAACCGCTACACCAGGTGGATATCAAAAAAATCGAATGATGGGAAAAACATGCCTTTAACTATAATTCGAACGTGATATTCGATTTTTTAATTTCATTCAAACTTTACAAACAGTCGTAGAAACATCGCGTTCGGTAAAAAAAGCCAAAAAAAGGGTTTTTATTTTTGTCACACCGCGAGAAAGGGACAAATGCAAAATTCCAACATACAAAAGAAAGACGGCCGGATTTTGCAACTTTTACACCATTCATGTTTTCAATTTTTTTCTTAAACACTATGTTTAATTGCAAATAAAAAGAGTCTAAATATGAAAATAAAATTCCGTTTTTGAGATGGGCCCAGCGGAAAGGGGGTAGGGGTTTCGGGAAAAGTTTTCATTTTTAAGATCGAATGAAAACTCGCAAAGTTATTATTAGCGTTGGGTTTTCGGATTAAAATGAAAAATTCCTCCCTCCCCCTGTTATATTTTAGATACAAATCTGTACCGTTCGACCAATCGGACTCAAATTTTGGAAACTTATTCTTTAGGACCCGGTGGTTAACATTGGTGACATTTCCTCCCTATTCTTTTACCCTTTCATCTCCCCCTGATATATTTTCGATGCAAATCTATACCGTTCGAATCTAAACTTTGTTTACCCTCACAAATTTATTTTAAACTTAATCCTTAACCCGTGCAACGCTGGGTATAAACAGCTAATGTCTTATATAATTATTTAATACACCAAGTATTTCACAGCTTCATGTTATTTCGATATTTAAAAAAAATTGCTATTCTTAAAAAATATATGTCTATTATTTTTAACTCCCTCTCGCCGAGTGGGTGTGCGTGATCGCGTTTCCGTTTTATTCGTACTCGGCTCTCGGCTTTGCCTGTCGTCACGTCGCGCAGCAAACTCAAGTGTTAAAGTAATATTAATTTGATTGCGAATGATTTTAATTATGAATGATTTTAATAATCGAATTATTCGAAACATTTCAATAATCAAATAATTCGAGTTATAATAATCGCAATCGCGCATCGCCAGGGCCGGCCCGTTCATATAGGCAAACTAGGGGCTCTCGTATTTGGGGGGCGGCACCGGCATAGATAACGGGTAGTCAGCGACATGACCACGCAAATCGGTCGAATGGTTCGAACGCGCGGCTGCCGCCCGCATCGGCGCGCCGCGCCCTGAAGCGTTTTGCAGTGCTGCAGCGTGGAGAGGAGGCGGGGACAGGCAACTGCAAAACAATGCGCCTCGCCGGCCTCGCCGCCCGCGACCCTTAACTTCGGATGCCGTCGAACACAGCTGAACGCCCTTCACTCACCAGTCTCACCCTCTCGCGCCAAAATTTGACTAGCAAACTTCTTCAATCAAAGGTATTTGATCTTAACGCTGCTACAAATGTTCTTCTAAAAACAAAAAACTTCCTAGAAAGCTGTAGAAGTGATTTAAAATTCGAAAAAATGCTAGTACATGCAAGAGATATTTCGGAAGAAGTCAACTTTCCCGCGAAATTCGCATCAGAATCGAAGTCAGTCCGATTAAAAAAAAGAAAAGGCAGTTTTGTTATGAAGTGGAAGATGAGCCTTAATATGGAATTTGAAATGTTTATTATTAAATTTCTTATTATTTTTCCGTGCTGGATACTACAATAAATTCAATCGATGAGAGGTTTAATCAGATAAAAATCATTAATCATTGTTGGATGTCTCTATAACATTCATGAGAATATACAGATTACACTACGGTACAGATTTGCATCGAAAATATGTCCGGTGGAGGGGAAGGGGTATGAGAATAGGGGGGAAATGTTGCCTATGTTACCCGCCGGATCCCAAAGCATAAGTATGCAAAATTTGAATCGAATCGGACAAACGGTGTGGATTTGTGGAGGGAACAGACAGACAGACAGACAGACATTGAGTTTTATAGGTATAGATATTTATGTTTATTGAATTTGGCATACCTATCTCTGTTCATATTTTTTGAGGACAATAAAAATAATTACTTTTAATCTCATCCAATGTACATTATTTAGGTCATTTTAAATAATATTACTATATTAATATTAATAATATTAGTATAAAGTATACTATCATTTTTAAGTATACTGTCATATTTTTTGGGCGCAAAAACAATCGATAACTTGTAAATCGATTACTAATTATTCGATTATGAAAATCATTCACTTATGAAAATAACTCGTAATCGCGCATCGCTAGCATCATAGAAAAGAGATCTAAAGCATTGACTAATGTATATGAAGTTTATTGATTTGACAGGCCACAAAATTATTAAAAAAAGATTAGTGATTAGATTTTTTTACTTAAGGCGGTACATTCACTGCAAATGCATATTTCAGCGTTTTTTTTACGAAAATCTGGGTTTTTATTATTCATTTATATCAGAATGTATATGATAGATTGCAATTTTTTTAAGGCGATAACTTAGATAGAACCTTTGTTCTTATATAAAAGTAATAAACTGAACATTATTTACAATAATTAAGAAAAATATAGGCATTAATTAATCCACAGGCCGCGGCAAAAAAAACGTTTTTAATGTTCCCGGGCAAAGTGTGATTCTTTTAAAATTTGTATGTAAGCATAATATGTTTTTTCATACATATAAAGTTTACTTAATTATCTAGAATCTGTACGTAGGAAATTAAGAAATATCCAATATTAAAAAAGATATCATTTTTCAAACATGCTTAAATATTTACGATTTTTGGTCATTTTAAAATGTTGTTTATTCATATAAAAAGTTGATTTTAAACGATATATTGTATCTATATTCGCACTTTGAGTCTTCATTCACTATTAAAAAGCTATTTTTTTTTATAAAAAACACATTAATTAATATTTAAAAATAAAAATTCTATAGTATGAAATGTGTCAAAAAATTACGCAGTTTGCAGATCACAATCCGCGCGCCAGCCGGGAGAGGCGGACGTACTCATGTAGTCCGATAATTTTTTCATTAAAAAATCACTTTAAAACGTGTTTTTATGCCAAATTTGACTTTATTTCAAAATAATATCATATTTTATATTCGAAAGCAATCTATTCATCGCAGATAATAATGTTTTTTTTAACTACTTTTGTATTAAATTGCATTTCTACTCATAACTTATCATTGAACGCATGTCACTTTTGCTGACTTGCTACTACTCGCTATGTTTACTATATTCGTGTTGATGTCATTGTTATTTGAAAGTCAAGTAAGATATTAATTTACGAGATAATTTTTAAAATATAGATAAATGGTTTTTAATTTTATTTTTAATTCAATACATATTGGTGTAGTAGTTTTTTATTTTAAATAAAAATTATTTAAATTCAATAATTTTCACAGGTGTTTTGACATTTCAGTCGGAAGTCAAAATAATATCTAAATCTGCTTATTCGACAAAAGTTTTAAATTATAAAACAGTGATATAAGAAAAATTGTTGTTTACTTTTTTTTTACAACACCTAAATTATTGGAGAAATTTACATACGCTTTTTTATATTCTAGACTTAAAACATTTAAAATTCTAATAATGGTACGCGAGCATGACGTGCGTTCCCATATATTTTAAACGTCGGTACTCCATATGGTTGTCTCGTTTCCTCGCAACCTTTCTATCTCACAAGGACACGTAAAAAATACGCTCTTGCAAGGTTTATCTGATATGAGGTTTGTTCATGTCTCGATCTCGTATTGAAGTAGCATGATCTATCTGACACATATCGCCACTTGAAAAATGTATGTACCGCCTTAACGCTTAATGTAATACTTAAATATAGCTAGTGCCCATAAGTGAAGATGTCACGGACTAAGCGGGGCAGAAAATGCTACTTTTATCTCCTTGCTGTCACTTGATCTGTTTTGCTCATGCGTCATGACTTTCATTTATCCAATGTAGCGGCGCTGATTGGATATAAATTGGCGCTAATTCTCGGATATGCGGCATGCGCATCAGACTCGAAGTGACACCGATATGGGTGAGACAAACAAATATTTCTGCACTGTGGTGATTTCGCCTATTTCCAGACCCTGCTAGCAATATACACAGAATATAGACCAAAAGCAATATAGGAGTACATATATATGACTTAACGTTCGGGTACCTACCGGAAGATCTAAAATAGGATCGGGGGCCGAGGGGTTATAAACTGACCCCTTTCAAATTTGCGTTTTAATAAAGAACAATGTTTTGAAAATGATATATCATATTTTTAATTACATTTCTCATACAATGCGAATAAGTTTCTACTAAATTTGCCGTCATTTTATAAGAAATCGCAATATTTTGACATCTCATTGTTGCGTCCGTTTTGTGTGCGACTTAGTATGTATGTACTATGTACAATCTATAGAGGCATTACCAAACATTTTACCAAATCTGTACGCATGGTAAAATATAGCTTACTCAATTTAAACAATATAGTAACACAGAGAGAAAAAGGGACAAAAAAATCACCCGGTCGGGTAGGATGATTTCGCCAGTGTTTCGGCCACCAATTACTTGAACTTGAATAAACTTGATTCTCGCAAAATAATTCAATAATATTTTTGAATGCTATGAAGTCGGCCACTATTCCGCGAAAGAAACACAAAACTGCAGCATCTTGCGTTTATTTTAGGTATCATTTAAAAGTAGACCCAAAAAATATGCCGGTTGTTATGAGCTATCAATTTTGATTCTGGTTTTTCGGAAACGTCGTTAAGAAAATTTTCAAACTTTAAGTAGAAGTTGAATTAATTTATTTGCACTGTATAAGTAGCATTTATCGGCAAAAACATTTAACTAAATTTACGAGTAAAAATGATAAAACAGACATTTTCAATATTTTTATGTTGAAACTCGTGCGGCCGGTTACTGGGACAATTTTTTCTACAAAATCCAGTGGTCGGCCGGGGCGGCCGACTACTGGCGGCGAATATTGGTTTTATTTTTGTCTCTTACGCTGTTAATGACACAAAATTTACTAAGATTTTATGTTTTATGTTAGTGAAAATAGTACTACTATCTAATAGCCAGTGGTCGGCCGCTGGTTACCATACTGATAATATTTTTTTTTAACTTAGAAGTGTGGGGCCGACAACTGGTTGACGTGTTAAAATTGACGCATCATTAGTCGGCCATGCAGCGTCTTAGGACTGTTTCGGTAGATGAAATTTATCTTTTATCTTCCTAATGTTAACTAAATATAGAAATTATTATTTTTGTATCAATGGCGACTAAAACTAATATACGTTTTTCATCAGTATATTGATGATAGCCTTCAAAATGCCCTTTAAGCAGTAAGAGACGGGAAAAAATACGCGCGGCTAATCAGAAATTGTTTGGAAATTGATGTTTCTAGGGCAAAACTGCAGGACCGCATCAAGGGATGGGTATTGGAAAAAAACACGTCAAATGGAACCAAATCACTTTATATCGTTATCTGACGAAAACAAAATTGTTGAATCTTTAATAATCTTGTAATAGCATTAGCAAAATGTCATTTCCCTCTAAAAAACAAGAACTCCGACTACTGTGCAGCAAATCGTGAAGACAGAAAAAATAAAGACACGTGTCTAAGATGAAAAACCGGGAGAAATATGGTATTTATTATTCATACGCCGGCCAGAATCGCGGAAAGCATTATTAGCGCGTAGGTACTAAGAATACGCAAATTATATAAGAAGTTGGTTTAAGGACTTGAAAACCCATCTAATAGAAAACAACGATGAAGATGTTTTAGAAGACCTTAATCGAATTATTAATGGAGATGAAAGCGGCTTTAACATATAACCAAAATGCCCCATCGAAAAAATAATTCTCTTTCTAGTTACTAGTTTGTGATTATTAGTGTATTTTAAACGTACTTATGAACAAATTGAGACGACTTGTCGAAAAGCTTAAAAGGATTTAAGTATAAATTGAAAAAAAAAATGCCTGTATAGCGCAAATTTCTAAAGGACGTCTGGCGGCCCTGTGCTAAAATCTGATGGCCGACTACTGACGCATAGGTGGCCGACAACTGACGCATAGATGGCCGACTACTAGCAAAACAGCCATTTTTCATTAAAATATTATTTTAATTTTTATGGTTAGGCTAATTTTAAAAAGCAATAAATATGATAAAAATAAACTCCCTGTTCTTTAATATATACGTCTTTTTCTAAACCACCTTTCTAAAATGAACTTACAATGATATTCCAAAGATGACTTTTCTGCAAAATGGCCGACTACTAGCACAATCACCCTACGTCTTTAATTGCTTTGTAAGCTTTCTACTGCCCTCAAAATTTGCAATGAGGGCAGAATGTGGTCGAGCTGTCAAATTTGTTCTCCATATTTTGGATAATAATTGTGTATATCAGTGCAAATAATACAAAAAATTGATATGCCTTCTTGTGCAATGAAGGGGTGTTCTAATAGGACAGGAAACGGAAGAAAAATATCAGCTATCACAGGTATTTTATCAAAAATATTAAAATTTTGTTTAATTTCATAATTTTAACAACAAACCAACTGCAAATACTTACTATTGTTTAAACAAATCCTAGAACGTTTATTTTTGAGTGATTTAATTTCTCAAACAATACGGTGAATGCCATTCGATGATGTTTTTGATCACCTCAATCAAATATTTCTGTGAATGTTCAAGCAACACGAACTGTAGAACCGTTTACTTAGATAGCCGACATTTGAAAATAAATACGTCTCATTATCTCCTTTAAAAATTCTTACGAATAAAAAAGAGAAGGTACTACATTGTATGCATCTAACTAAGCTGAACGTGGTATTTTTATGGCACAGATGCACAAAGGATATTGTACCGACGGGGCTGCGTTAAAATATTTTTGAAAATAAAATTTTAGAATTATTTATTATTTAAAGTATTCGGATTAGGACATCATTTTTTGTAGGGTCCCAAAAAATGAAGAAAGAAGAAATGAATGGATCCATGATATTGGAAAAATGAATTGGAATCCCGTAAAGCACAGTTTTATCTGCTCAGATCACTTCTTGAATGTACATTTTGACAGAAGGAAAGAAAACACCTCAATGGAAAAGGCCTGTATTCTCGGGGAATCATTTAAAGTTTTCTGCATACCCGAGTAATGTTATCGAAATGGACAATATTATTTATTTATTAATTAAAGCCCTATAGGGCTTTTACAACAGATAGGTATGTGTACATTAACAGAATATATAGTTTAAAGGGAAAAAAACAATAACATGTAAACATAATAATGTCATAAAGAGAAAAGAAAATACTTAAAATACAGATACAAATATATAAAGATAAATATAATATAAAGTTTAAAAAAAGTATATAAAAAGCAGAAGCATAAGAAAAACATAATATAATAGAAATTTAAAAACAAAAAAAGTAATAATGTAAAGTGAAAAGATACAGCACAAGCTTTGAAATTCATATTATACTAAAAGAATATACATACAAATACAAATCAATTATTTAAGTCCATTTCGACAAATACTGTAATATTTCAATACACCTTTTAATATATTTTTGAATAATACACAGTTATTGCTTGTATTTGTTTGCTAGTCTAGGAAGCCTTTGCAGTGGGGAATTAAAGATATAGTTAGTAGTTGCAGTTTCCACGGCAAAACCTGCATGACTTCTAGTTATGCGAGACGGAACACGCAAGCAGATACGTTCTAGTAGTTGAGGACAGTCAATAATACCATTTATTAGTTTGTGTAAAAAGAGAAAGTCCGTCACTATTCTTCTATTTAGTCTCTAGTTTATCAAGACTGCTAAAAGATCT
This sequence comes from Agrypnia vestita, assembly GCA_016648135.1. NCBI lineage: Eukaryota > Metazoa > Arthropoda > Insecta > Trichoptera > Phryganeidae > Agrypnia > Agrypnia vestita. The sequence goes on along the minus strand of JADDOH010011359.1, from coordinate 80,038 downwards.
AAGAATATTTTAATCGATATTTCTTTTAAATAATAAAATGAAAGTTTAAATTTTCTTGAAATCTTTGCTTAACCTAAGTAAGAAACCTAAAGTTCTTAATCCTCTATCAACTATTGAGTTGATATGGGGACTAAAGAAAACTTTTTGTCAACAATTATGCCTAGATCTCTTATTTCATCTACCACACTCAAAACTTTTCCATCAATTTTGTGATCATAGTATACTACTGTTCGGGTGCGGGAAAATCTCATCACGTGACATTTGGGGACATTTAAAGATAGGTTTTTGACTTCACTCCATTTCCGTAAAGTGTCCAGTGCACAATTGTGTTTCAATTCAATTCATTTTGTGCCTACTTTTAAAAAAGTAGGCACAAAAGAAATGCGACAAATTCGGAAAAAGATTTTTTTACGTAGTAAAACGAAAGTAAATTTAATAAGAATAATTTTGAATTAAAGTGAAAAAACTACATTTTTATAAATGTTTATTTTGAAAAAAAAACACAATATTCAAATATATAGATGAAATATAAATAAAAAGAAAATTCTACAGGTTTAGTATTTAATATATTATATCAACGAATATTTTTTTTCTTATTTATCTTTTTTATTTATTTCAAAAATTTAGTTTGTGTTGTTATTATATACATCACTGTGATTAATAAATACCCTGAAATATACATTTAAATGAAAAATTATATGAGTGTTTATGAGGGGGGGGGGGTAAATTTATCGCACCGCCACCGCACTGACGCGTCGAAGATCCGCACACAATAGAAAAATTAGAGGGAACGTTGCTGACAATCATTTGTCTGTTGTGCAAATAACTCTCTAGCCGTGCTTTCAAGTTTCTGAAACTCCCAAGGCTTTTAGTTTATCAAGTAGAATTTTATGTGAGACTCGATCGAACGCCTTGGGGAAATCAGTGTAACAACAATCAAGCTGGTGATGTTCTTTGAAGGCATCCAGAACATCCGCTTGTAAGACGAAGTTAGTTTGAGTTGATCTGTTAGGCATAAATCCATGTTGCAGAGGTGATATGATATATTTTAATTCTATATATTTTAATTCTATATGATGTCACAAGTATATTTAATTATATATGGTGTCACAGATTTTTCTGACGATCGACTGATTTTGCAATTTTTTTTATTCAATAGATAATACATATAATTTCTTTAATAACAATGATAACTAGCCAATATTAACAATCAAATTATAATTATATGTTATAGATACCTCACCAAAAAGAATTAAGATTTGTTTTGCACAGGAGTCGTTTCGACGGCCCCCCACTTGGAGGGCCTTTCACCATGAACGTTTTAATTAGTGCAAATAGATGAATGAATTGTCGTGTATGAAAAACCCATACAAATAGTTAAATATTTAAAAATAAGCCGTGTTTTCGTATACGAGCAAATAGTGTAATTAGAGTAAATAAACATTTGATGACTAATCGTTGCCGGCGGCCGAGTTTTGCCTGAAACCAAAAAATTTATTGTTCTCCGCAGCCGGCCCCCAATTATCCAGTGATAAGACCCGCATGACTCATTAGTCACCGCATTCCTATGTAAACACCTCCTGTTTAGGTTTAGTTAAATTTTTCATTTAGTATGTTCAGTTATTGTATCCAATGTTTATGTGTATATTTACGTTTTACAAATTTCGTAGATGTTTGAATGTACCTACCTATTTAAGTGAAAAAAATCTTCGACAGAATTTTAGTGAACTTGAAAATTTATATGTGTATTTTTAAAGAGGACAATATGTTTTTGATTTTCATTTCTTAATAATTTTATTTTGTAACTTTGTGTATTTTAAGACAATATGTTGATGTATATCATAATCCTAGTCATTCTATTTTGTAATTTTGTGTATTTTTTCTTTGAATAAATAAACTGGGATTTGGCGGTCTTATTAATGGGGAAAACTGGCAGGGAATTAAAAGGTTTTGTGCATTTGAAGGAAGTAGCGGGTGGCGGATATCCGTGTCTCAATGGTCCCAGAACAGTGGCCGCTCTCGCGAATTATTTATATGTATTAACAAATGCGCATTTTTTGTCAGTTTTTTGTACAGTAGCCGGCAAACATCTTGAAATTTTACGGCGCAGTGGGGGGAAGTTTGCGCATGTAGGGGAGGATGGGTGAATTGCGGACGCTGAAACGAAATAACGTACAAAACCTATACTATTAGAAATAATCAGCCTGACTTTCTTTATTATGAAACTATAGTTATTCACCTACAAAATCAACATTAATTATTTTACGAGATCAATCAACAACTATATATTTTAAATCAAAAACAAAACCTTGTCTGTCCGTAATTACCCGTAGCTCTTAGGGTAAATACGGACGAGTGTTGGGTTAATTACGGACAGCATGGGGTATTTACGGTCGAGGTCCCACATCATTCACACAAGTCAAAAATAAAGCCTCTGGAAGAAGTCCCAGCAGCGCACTTCTCAAGAGCCCAATTCTAAAATTTTTTACACACAATCCAGCCTTCGCTGGGGGGGTAAAGATACTTTTCCCGGCAAAAAATGCAAAAATATTCATCATTCTCTTATACAGTTTCAAAAAAAATTAAATTTCTCAATTTTTAATCGTTTTTCTTTAGTGTTTTTTTTTGGTTTCTTTTGTAGTTTTTTCTCTTCTTGTTTCAGATTCTTCATTTTTCTTTCTAGTTTTTTTTGTTCTTTTTCTTGTAGGTAAACTGTTTCCGGTGTGCTGGTAAAAATGAATATGTTTTTTTGAACCCACCGTTTGTTACGATTATGTTATAGAGTTGGTACCTTTACTATGTTAATAAATGGTACTGAGGAAGACTGGCTAGTTTGACTTGTCATATTTTGGCTTAAATCTGCATCATTGATAACATTACCTGCGCGTACTCATTCATTCGCACGTTTTATTTATTTTGAATATTCCATGTTAGCAACGTTTCTAAAGAATTGAGATACCTCTTAAGATCCTCTTTGACTTGAAATACTCATTGGCTGCATCACAGATGACTTGAGATTCATTTTGGGCTCCCTTTGGCTTGAATTATCAAAGTTGGTGTTTCTGGTGTCAAGTGGAGTTTCTGGTTCAATAATATAACCAGTACTAGCAAAACGGGATTATCAGCCGACGGTTTTGCAAATTCTTTGAAATGCTGGAGTCATTCAACGAATATTCGTTCAGTTATCCAACCAGAATCAGAAACACTAGCTAATATATTACTATTACTATCGCATAAGCAGTGCATTCATTCTCTTCCTTTTGAATGTAAAAAAGGTGGAATATGAATGCCTCCGGCGTTAAAATAATTTACAACTGTAGTTAAGGAACCGCGCTTTGCACTGGTAAATTTACCAGCTTGTTTTAATCCATTTGGTGCAAGAATCCTGGAATTCTGTTGTACAGTACTAATCCTAGTTTCATATACATTGTTGATTCAATCTGATTTAAATTGTTATTTGATTATAAGTGTTTTCAAATTTTCAAAAAATATATCCATTTCTTCAGGGTTAAATACTATGATTCTACTTTATGAAGTAGCTTCTGGCCTTCTAGGTGATATATTAGGGTTTCTAGCCATAAAATTATAATACCAATCCATTCCTGCCACTTCTGTACCTTTATTGAAATTGTGTTTTATGTTATTAGCTGTAGCAAAATCGAAAGCTATTTTACTTAGAGTAGGTATTGTAGAAAGCTTTACACGATTTTAAAATGAACACAGTTAGTTTTCTCGAGTTTCATTAAAAACTGATTTTTTACCACACATTTGAATAGTAGTTGTAAAGCCCTTTTTCACTTGGTCAAGAAGTATAGCCATGGAAATGCCGTACTTCTCGTCCACCTGACGAAAAGTTGTATTTTTATCCTCTATTCCTTGTACAGCTCTTTGTAAGGTTTCGATGATGTATGCTTGTTTTTTTTTCGAATTTATTTTCGAGACGTCTGAAAATATGCAATAAATTGGTTTAGGGTTTGACAAATAATTGAGTCAGGGGTAATTGCGGACGCCCGTATTTACCCCAGGGAGCTTGTCCGCAATAAACCCAACGAGTTTAAAAAATAACAACGACATTTATTTGTTGGTTAACAAAATTTATCATCGAAAGTTATTGTGTAATTTATTCTCCATTAACGAGGTAATCGATAGAAAATATCACTATTTATTGTCACTTACTTCATAGACATAGCACTCAAAATAGTAAACACTAAAAATTAGATCAAAATTCAAAAAATTGTTTGATTTTATTTATCTTGTAAATTGTGCGCAGCTTTCTTTCGAGAATATTTGCTCGGCACTAAAGATGGTGGAAAGTAACACGTGATCGTGGCGGCCGGGCGCGGAAGTAAGGGATCGAGTAGATATCTCCTAGTCCGAATTTACCCCGCGTCCGCAATCACCCCATCGTCCCCTACCATTATACCAAAGAGACCCAAATTTTGTCTTCTGCGCATTTCCCTACTACGCCAAAGAAATTCAAGAAGTTTGCCGGCAACTGTAACTGCGTAATAGATTTTTTAGAAGGTCGTTTGACCGCGGGCAAGGTACAGCGTGTGGACCCGCATCCCACTTCCAATAAGAAGACGAGCGAGATGCCCGTGTCGCCGTTTTTGCGAAAAGTTCGGCGACCAAACTCGGTAAAAATGCACAAAACCTGATATGCCGTATATCGTTGTAATCGGCATGTTATTTCCTGCCAGGGTACATTATAAAATAGAAGATTGGATTAGCTGGGAGAGAGATACGTTGAGAGACAGAAATCGTCCCTTTGAAGACGATTTGTGAACGCTGGCACATCCGGACACATTTATCATAATTAAATTCATATGTGGATGTACCGGGCGTTCAATTTGATATAAAAATTATATATATTCATCTCCCCCTTCGCGAGATATTCGCGTTAGACCGGCAAAATTGCCCATTTTGGTGCTGCACCGACGCGGTATCGCCCGAGACGGCCAGTTAGGTCCGGCCGGGGATGCGCGGTCCACCACCCGCTGCCTCTCAAGATGTATCTCCCTCTCATTACTAATCCCATTTTGACCGTTATGAGTGTTTTCTGGGTATAAATAAAGGACGACTTTGTATGACGGGCATCCCTCAGTTTCTCCGAGAGCATTTTTACATCGTTACGCTGCCCGTCCGCGAAGTCAAAATTCTAGTAAAAAAGTGTTTAATTGTAAATTCCTTAAAAAAGTGTTTTTTCGTGTAATTTGTAATTTTAACTTCCATGCTCAGTGTTATAGTTCTTTGTAACTTCCTGGTGAATTTCCCATCTCGCGAGGCGGAGACCCATCCTATATTTTTTATTTAAAGTTCAATTTACTCGTATTGTTTTCTCCGTTGGTTTCAATATTCTGGAATTTTAAATATTTTTCGAAATTGTTACGATTGTTACGAGTGGGTGACGAAAATGTGCATTCTAGCATATTGTTTTGTTATTGGAAGGCCGCAAATACTTTATATTTTTCCAGAATGGGTCCGCCGACTATGTCGGTAAGTCTAGAAGCTTCCGGAAAAATCCGCTCTAGAAAGTTCTGGAAGGAGAACGTTCTAGAAAATTCCCAAAATTTCTATAAGGTTCCAAACTAAGTGGCGAAGTGTGCCGGTGAGTCAAGAATGTTTCAGAATGTCCATTAAAGCTCTAGAAAGTTCTGGAAGGGGAGTGTTCTAGAAGTTTCCCGAAAATTCTATAAGGCTCCAAACTAAGAGGTGAGTCGAGAAGGTTCCAGAACGTTTGATAAAGGTCTATAAAATTCTGGTGGCGGAGTGTGTCTGTGATTCTATAAGGTTCCAGACTGTTCGATAAAGTTCAAGAATATTCTGGATGGAGAACGTTCCAGAAGATTCACGAAAGTTCTATAACGTTCCAAACAGTATGGCGGAGCGTGTCTGTGAGTCTTGAAGGTTCCAGAATCTTCGATAATGCTCTAGAAAGTTCTGGAAGAAGAACATTCTAGAAGATTATTAAAAGTTCTAAACGGTTCCTAAGTGAGTAGCGGAGTGTGTCGGTGTATCCAGAAGGTTCCAGTTCATGAAGGTTTTCGAATGCTTTACAAGTTTCTGGAAGCAGAAAGTTCAAGAACATTCTATAAGGTTCCAAACTGAATGGCGGAGTGTGCCGTTGAGTCTAGATGATTCTAGAATGTTCTATAATGCTTTTGAAAATTCTGGAAGGAAAAGGTTCTAGAAGATTCCCGAAAGTTCTATAAGGTCACAAACTGAGTGGAAAGATGTGTCAGCGAGTCTAGAACAGAAGTTCATGATGTTTCTCGAATGCTTTAGAAGGTTCTGGAAAAAAAACGTTCGACTTCTCGAACCTTCGTTCTATAAAATTCCAAACTGACTGGCGGAGTGTGTAGGTGAGTCTAGAACCTTCGATAAAGCTGTAGAAAGTTCTGGAAGGAGAACATTCTAGAATATTCCCAAAAAATCTATCAGGTTCTAAATTGAGTGCGGAGTGTGTCAGCGAGACTAAAAGATTCCAGAACGTTCGATGAAGTTCTAGAAAGAGAACGTTCTAGAAGATTAACGAAAGTTTTATAAGGTTCCAGACAAAGTGACGGAGTGTATCTGTGACTCTATAAGGTTCCAGAACGTTTGATAAAGTTCTAGAATGTTCTGGAAGGAGAACTTTATTTCTTTATTATTATTATTATTATTAATAGAGAAAAGAGAAAAGAAGATTCTTTATTCTTCTAAATAATGTTCTCTTACGTTCCAAACAGTGTGGCGGAGTGTGTCTGTCTAGTCTAGAAGGTTCCAGAATGTTCGGTAAAGCTCTAAAAAATTTTCTGGAAGAGAACGTTCTAGAAGATTCCTAAAAGTTCTATAAAGTTCCAAACTGAGAAGCGGAGTGTGTCGGTGAGTCTAGAAGGCTCCAGAACGTTCATTGAGGTTCTCGAATGCTTTAGAAGGTTCTGGAAGGAGAAAGTTTAAAAGGTTTTATAACGTTAAAAAAAACGAGTGGCAGAGTTCATCGGTTAGTCTAGAAGTTTCCAGAAGATTAAGAGAAGGTTTCAGAATGCTCTAGAAAGTTCTGTATGGATTAAGTTTCAGAAAGTTCTATAAGGTTCCAAACAGAGTTGCAGAATGTGTCAGCGAGTTTTAGAGGTTCCGGAAAGTTCTAGAGGGTTCGAGAATGCTCTAAAAAGTTCTGGAAGGAGAAAGTTATCAGAAAGATCTATAAGGTTCCAAACTGAGTGGGGGAGTGCCCAGAAAGAATTATAAGCTTTAGAAGGTTCTGGAAAGGGAAAGTTCTATAAGATTCCAGGAAGTTCTATAAGATTTCGGAATCCTCTAGAAAGTTTAGGAAAGTTCTCTCTAGAGTGTTATGATTGTGCGCTAAAATATCTGTTGATATTTTGGCAAAGCGAAGACGGTCCAATTACAGGTGCCGAAACAACACAATTCTATGCTTACCGAATTATGGTTCCGAGCGAAGCCGGGCCAACCAGCTAGTAATACTAAAAATATCACAACTGTTAAATACATACATACATACAAAGATAACAAACTTTTAACACAGGATTTAGAAATAAACAACAGATGGACAGAATATTACAAACATCTTCTAAATGTATCCCATACCAGAAACCGGGAATATCCGCGATCGAAAGTGATACAAGGACCTCCCTTGGAAATCGCTCCAGAAGAAGTAAAAAGGGCCATATAGAAAATGATAACTAACAAGGCCCCAGGCTCAGACGAAATACCAACAGAGGTCTGGAGACAACTTGGAAGCCAGGAGTATTCTGGCTGCATAAATTATTTAAATAACTGATCCAGGGGTATCCAATACCAAACTTGTGGCGAAATAGATTTTTGATACCGTTTTACAAGGGAAAAGGAGACGTTAGAGACTACAGTAACTACAGAACTATAAATCTAATGGCACACACCATCAAAATTTGGGAACCACACACCATAAAAATTTTAAAACGAATCCTGAATAATAGATTAAAATATATAATTTCTCTGACCCCAAATCAATGTGGGTTCATAGCCGAAAAAAGTAGATCAGACGCAATTCAAACAATACGTACAGTTGCCGGCAAACTTCATGAAATTCTTTGGCTAAGTGGGGGAATGCGCAGAAGACGAAATTTGGGTCTCGTTGGTAGAAAGGTAGATGCGCAAACGTCCCCCCACTACGCCGCAGAATTTCAAGATGTTTGCCGGCTACTGTATAATGCTAGAAAAGGCAAAAACTAACCAACAAAATTTACACATGATCTTCATAGACTTGGAAAAAGCATTTCAGCATGTGCCTCGAGATCTGATTTGGGAATCACTTTGGCATCAATTAGCGTCTGAATACTATATAAATCTCATCCAGGATGTGTACAAATCTGCCACTACCTAAGTCGCAAGCCCTGCAGGTAGAGGAGAAACGTTTAAAGTCGAAGTCGGGGCACATCAAGACTCCACACTTATCCCAACAAAACGCTGTCAATGAGCACTGTCATGGAATATTATGTATGTAGACGATGTTGTTCTGATTTTTGACGATGTAGCAGACCTGCAACTAAACTTTCATTCTTGGTTAGAAGCAATGGAAACAAATGGTCTTAAGATGAATAGAAAAAAGACAGAGAATATGTCGTGCATTTTCGATAGTACCACTAACCCCGATAACATCAAGTCTCCATTGGACCCACGACACTACCCACAGTGACACAATTTAAATGGATGGAAAAATTGACAATGATGTTACTCACAGAACTACGGTAGGCTGGATGAAGTGGAGACAACTCACAGGCGTAATGTGCGACAGAAGAATGCCTCTTAAGGTCAAATTATAAATATATAAAACAGCCATTAGACCTGCTGTTTTAAACGGGTCAGAATGCTGGGCGACCAGCAAACAACACCTTGATAAACTGCACACAGCAGAAATGCGCTTGTCACGCTGGTCAGCGGGTGTCACACTGCTAGACAAAGTACGAAATGAGCACATAAGAGTTAGCTTTAAAATCGCCCCAATTAAAGACAAACGACTACGATGGTATGGTCACGTCCAGAGACGCCCAGAAGACCATATGGTGAAGCTTGTCCTTAGCCTACCAACGACAAAACGCAAACGTGGAAGACCGCCCGCCACTTGGTTGATGACGGTCGAAAGAGACCTGAAGAAGGATCAACTCGACGATAGCGTGGCGCAGGACCTTGCTCAATGAAGACAGCGGACAAGGAAGGCCCACCCCAAGTAAATGTGACTAACGGTCTAGGAAGAAGAAGTCAGATCTGATTGAGAAGATATATTGAAGAAAGGAGTGGGGGTAAAAGGAGGTATGGAATGGTGCATATGTTTTCCACCGGATCTTAAAGAGTAATTTTGCAACATTTGGATCAGATCTGTCAAAAGGTTTAGATTTGTACGGAAAATATATCGGGAGGGCCGGGGAGGGGTAAAGGAGGAGGAGGAGGGAATGTGATTTTTTCAATTTTTTTCAATTTATTCAATTTTTATTTATTACATAATATGTACATTACAAACTTTATGTTCAATGCATACATATTATGAATTTATATCTAAAAATATACATATACACATACATACACACCCATATACACACATACATACATACATACATACATACATACATATACACATATATATACATACATACTCATATACATATACATACATATATACACACACATATACATATTGTATAGTAAAATAACAATTCATTATTAACCAATTAAAAGTGACCTGTACAATCTGGTCAAAGGTGTAGGAGAATTCTGCTTCTACGCGCTTTTATCCATAGTAGAATAAAAAAAGTAACCCATAAAAATCAAGTTTTTACAATACTCCCTTTCTCATTTTCGGGTTTCGCGTCTACCATATGCTTTGAAATATCCATAAAACTTGTATGAAAAAAACATTAAAAATTTGAAAAATACAAAATTATACTATAATTATTAATTTTTTTAACGAAAATTTGATAGATCTTCTTGATCGTTGCCACGAGTCTGCTTGCAAAGTTTCAGCTCGATTGGATCACGGGAAAAGGGTTAAAAATCGATCCAAAGTTTTTTCGACGGCAAGCCAAGCAAGCAGACGCCACGAGTTAATATAAAGGGAGTAATTATTGTTCTCCTCCTCCTCCAATATCGCTTACGCTCATGATCTACACAATTTCATGAAAAAACAAAATGGTTTTATTTTAAGTATTTGCATTAGTGATAAGTTAAATCATTGTTGCGAATTTGATTTGTATTCGCATCATTGGTAACATCTATTTAATTATTGGAATTTTAATTACTCGCCAAATTACGAATAATCGCTACCCATCATCGCTACAATTGAAAATAAATCTCACAATTAGGGTTAAAACAGCGGTTTAGCTCGTTACTAATAATGTATTAGCACTCTCATCAAACTGAATAACTTTAAATTGCTTTACGGCAATTTTCGTTTTGAGGACATGGTCTGGTCCCTAGTCTGGCGGATTAGCAGGCTTCTATTGTATAACAATGTTTTCACGTGTTTTCGTAACACACGTGAGAAAGAAAATTTTTATTACTCAACTTCTTGTTATGGTGTGTTATTTTTTAAATATAAGTTTTACATCAGCTTTGGAAAATGTATCGATACTAAACAAACAAATTTAACATTAGTGGATCCGAATGTCAAGTCACCTCGGGAGCTTTAGGCTCCAAGGTCTGTTATCATTGACAGTTTAGCCTAAAACATCGTTTCTACATTTATCTTGCTGTTCGTAATTCGCTTTGTGTTGTTATATTATCGTTTTCTCAAAATGTTCGGGAAGACAAGCACCCTGCAATATAACTCCACTCCTATTTTCAAGCCTAGTGTATTTTTTTTATTTTAGTAAATCTTTATGTAGGTAATACAAGGATTTATATTTCCTAATAGTAACAGAATTATATATACCTAATTACTGTAAATTTCATTCATACGTAAGCATCACACAATTATTTTTTAGTTCCATGTTCTTCTAATCAAAACATGATACTTAGATTATTGTTTATTGCGCAATGGCTTATATTTATTCAATATTCAGTAGCTCGGTTTCTTTTTTATATAGTTTTATGTCTGTTTCTTTATCGCATTTCGATACTTTTTCACCCATCCGACAAGAACTGTTTAAACAGAGAAAATCATTGAAAAAAAAGTAACCCATAAAAACCAAGTTTTTATTATACTCCCTTTCTCATTTACTAGTGGAAACTGGTTTGGCGCTTAACCTACGCGTTGGGGTTCGGTCGGGCGACGCTACGAAAGAGAGTAATAAAAAATTTCCAAAAATCCAAAATTATACTATAATCAGGTTTCTCGTCTACCAGACGCGTTGAAATATTTTCATACAACTTAATAATTTGTATGAAAAAACCATTCAAATTTTGAAATATCCATAAATTTATTAATTTTCTTTAACAAAAATTTGATAGATCTTCTTGATCGTCGCCACGAGTCTGCTTACAAAGTTTCAGCTCGATTGGATCATTGGAAAAGGGTTAAAAATCGATCCAAAGTTTTTTCGTCAAACAAGCAGACAAAACGACAAGTAGACAAGCAGACGCTACGAGTTAAAAGAAAGGGAGTAATAAGTTTGAATGGAAGACTTGAATTTTCAAACAACTCGCTGCATATTGCAAAGCTGGGAAAACGCGAAGAGAAAGAGGAAATACATATTGAGGGATATCAGGATAAATAGGGCACGATCTATTGAGGCATACACGAACGATGTATATATATATCTAAATGTTTTTTTATAATGGAATACATAAGTATGTACTTTTCAAAATATGCTAAACGCCCTGTGCTATGAAAATTTGTAGTAACGTACAAAGTATATTTGTACTTACGTGCATATACTTCTTCTTCATAAAATTAGGCAATCCGTCCTTAAAGAGTGATTTGTGTCATTTACATTTTACAAGATATGCATGAGGTGTTACTAAAAATGGTGTATTTAATTATATATTTGTTTATACTTAAACATAAAAACAATAATAAGTGGTCTCAACTCTTAAGTGACTAAACAAACTAGAACTCCATACTGTCGAACCTACAAGAATGTGTTTAAAAAATTAAGATTATAGATGTTAAGCACCTCGGAGAAATTACAGATGTTCGAAGCTTGTGAGAAAGAAACACTCTTGTTGAGTTTTTGAAAGTTAGTGTAGAAGGAAATTTATATTATTCCAATAAATTTGCGAATGTAGGTACCGAAACAGGAATAAATAATTATGAAAATTATAATTAAACTTTACCAGTTCATCATCGCCTGTTATTAAATACCTACACCTAGACCTTAAAAACGTCGATCTTGTTATACTTTTCCGGCAATGAACGCGATCCTGATCGCTACCTGACGCCGATAATGCGCGCATCTCGATCAATCGCGCGCAGCTAGCTGACGGCGTCCGCGGATTTGGACCGTTTATCTCGGGTCGTGGGCGGAGGAAGTTACGTTTTACGAAAACAATCCATCTGTACGAGTAAATTGGGCCCGGATACTGATTTAAATGTTGGATTTTGAATGTTTGCGCGCGCCGCTCGAGTCCGCCGGCCGGGGGAACGGCGCGCCGCTCGCCGGAGCCTCAGAGCCGCAACGGTCGCCGCGGACCTCACATTCCACCGTCGGTAGTGCATCTGGAAAAAGCGGATCCACCGCCCCTTAACACTCCCTTCTTTGTAAGTTCTGCGAATATCGTCTTTACACACTACTTTCAACTAAGTTTTTACCACTTTTAACAAATTCAATTGGAGTTCCGTGAAAACCAATCTAAGCGTCTTTAAAACTGCGAAAACTGCGGGAAAAGTTCTGTGAAAGTCGCGAGAATAAATTAAAGTGCGAAATGTGAACCGGGCCGCGCGGAGCGCTTTCTTGATAAGTTTTGGATAACCAATTTGTGTACGGTGATGTGATATTGTGCCACCAATTTTACGGTGAATAAGATCATCCATCCGAACCTGGAATCTCATCGCTAGAATGTATTCAATTACGATCTGACGATTGTAATCGATCTCTACGCCTAATGTTGCATTTGCAATCACTGGGCCTTTCGGCGTAGCCCTTTAAAGTACAGTGAGAAGTTGTGAGAAATGCCGTGTATTTAAATGATCTGTGTAAATTATTAAGGTAAATACAATTGTCGAGTTACTGAAGTTTGGATTACCTCGACTTACTTATTCAATTTTGCTATTCACACGTGAATAGCAAAATTATGGTTCATCCCCAGTGTCGGGTTACTCGTCGCGAATCAGCGAAGCTGGTGGCTACTTTTGCGACAAAAGCGTAGCGTATAAGGGCTTACGGAAGAAGACAGACGAGACAGAGGGAAACATCTTTAGCGTATAAGATCGTCGTCCATACATATTCACACACCTCACACATTGGTTTTACTCAACTAAGTATACATAATTTAAACAACATAAGTAATTCATTCTATTCCTATGAACAAATGAAGAAAACATTCCAGCAATCTTACTTTTCGTACAAAATATAAGTACACGAATCGTTTATTTTAGTACTTAATAATAAATTGTAATACATTGCGTTATCGCGTAATTAATTTATTTTTAGGAAATTAATGTAATAATGTGATTACGTTTGTCAAATTTATCGTCGGTGATCAAATCTCGGGATCATAAGGAACTCGCGAGGAAGGCAGTCGTACGTCGCTGTTTGACCGCGCGAGGCGTCCAAATACGAAAGGCGTCTATATTTAAACGCCGTCGCGCGGGCCAAATCTGGTCGGCCGCCGTCCAAAGCTCCTGAAACTATTTATAGCGGAGCGCCTTGTATAGCAACAGACACCACACTCGTATTGAATAACATATCGCGTTACACCGAATCGTAAAAATAATTTCGATACATTAAATGCAGTTATGTTAAATTCTCAAGCACTGGCGATTTTGAAAACATTGCTCCATTTTCAAACACAGAATATTAAAAAATATTTTTGCCACAATTATTTTAACAAATTTTTTTACGTAATTTTAATTTATTATTGTCATATTACAAAACATTAAAGAAAATCGAAATAAATCCAAAGAGTTGCGTTTTGAAAATCATTTGATACAATGTACCGTGTATTTTATTAATCCATTAGGTACATACCTCGGTTTCTTCAATTGCGTATTTTAAAATTTATATAAGAACATTATAAGAAATGCCCATACTTATTATATTTGAGACATTATCATTTCAAATTTGATGGTTAATATTAGAAAATTAAATCTTCTAAAAAAATCTAATTATATATTTTTTCTGTAACTAATCCAACAACGCAACTATTGAAATGTATTACAATGACATGAACTTACTGATTGATGAACAGACAAAACTTGAGCCACACCCAAGAAGTAATTGTTGATTGATATTCAATTATTTTGTTTTCAGACATAAAACCAAATAGCTTGCCAAATAATTCTCTTTGACATAATTAATCATGCTGCATACCATATAAAAAATCGGTACAAATAATCTCTTTGCCATTAGAATATATACATATACGAGTACATATATCTGTATATTACAACTTGTCTTTAGCAGTAAAATTGATTAAACATGATGAATTGTGAGCTGGCAGAATTTATTTACACTGCTTCGGTACATTTTATATGATTTCACATGAAAATTAACACAGATATATCTACGTATTTAATAAATTTTAAACAAAAAAGGACCAATTAAATTTAGTAATGTGCACTTCCTTTGCTCGCATATGCTATCATTTATTAGGGAAAAATAATATTGGATTCCTTCCGATAATTTTCGATGACACTCAGGAAGCATTATATCAATTATATTTTTATCATTTGACGAAAAAATTGTATACATTATTCTGTAGCTAGCTAGGCTTGATACATGAGTTCTACGTCTATATATCCTTTGATTTTGGAGAAAATTATATCCATATATTTTTTTTTTATGTCGGTTTTTTTACATGGGAATAAATCAGATTTAAGCGTTTTTATAAAATTAAAAAGAAAAAATGTTTTTTATATAAAAATAGATACCTTTTCCCTTATAGAGCATAATTCAAGGGATGGATGGATGGATCAGGTGGATTTAATTTTTGGTAAAATAAATGGGTTATTCTTGCATCCAACCCTTCAATTTTGATGTGGTAACATTTTGAAAGTATTTTATATATGATTCTTTCTTCTCTCTCTTCCTTTTCATCTAATTTGTCACATTGTTATTTTCCAGTGACTTCCTTCAAAAGACTTATAAATACCTAGGTCACATAACCGTTTCACAAATTGTTTTAGATATTTGTTTACAATTTGATGACAATAAATATTCAGTGATGGCTTTTAGTAGATCACTAGGTACAGTGAACTATGGATAACTTGTGCCAAACAAAAAAGTAGGACGAAAACAAATATCTTGAGTATGTCTCTGTCTGGAACAGAAATGAGCTCTTAATATATTTCAAGGATTCAGATAGTCTTGTTCAATGTTCAAAATGAGTTTTTTAATAATAATTAATTAAATTAAACGCTAGATATGAAGCTAGAAACAGGATAATTAGTAAGTTTAGGTTGGTAAACAAGAGGAAAAAATATTTTTATTTTACAGAGCACTATAATAAATCCATAATATGTACTCTGGTAATATACTGATGGTCACAAGTATAACTAGTTAGAATTAATTTTTAATTCTATTTATTTATCAACGAATCCATTGTCATTTAAAAATGTACCTTTTCTTCTGGTTCTTCAGCGGCTTGTGTTCTGATAAATATATTTATTTCTGCTCCCAATATTCTCATAGCTGAATGAAATATGAAAAATCATTACCTCAAAAAACAAATAATCCAACAAAAATCCAGTCTACAACTATAGTGAATTAAGATTAAATAAATTATTTCGTGACTTTATAAAAATCATTTAAAAAAACACATTTTTCGTTAATTTATTAACTTTCTACATATGTACATACATACATATCTTATTCTAATTTTAATGCAAGGCGGTATTTTCAAACTATGAGAATTTCACACATTTGATTTTTTATTCACGACGGTTGAAAGAATGGTAAAAAAATAACCCATAAAAACCAAGTTTTTATTGTACCCCCTTTCTCATTAAATCAGGTTTCGTACCTACTGCACGCGTCGGGGTCATTACTCATTTGTATTGTTTCCAATTTGAAAAAAACATTAAAATTTCGAAAAATCAAAAATTATAAAAAAAAATTTAATGAAAATTTTTACGAAAATTTTAAAGAATTTAAAGAAAATTTAAACGATAATTTTTATCGTCGCCACGAGTCTGCCTGCAAAGTTTCAGCTCGATTGGATCACGGGAAAAGGGTTAAAAATCGATCCAAAGTTTTTCCGGCAGTCAACAAACCGCAGAAAGGGAGTAAAAATTAATACAGGTTTTGAATTTATATCTTTAATTTTGTATTTGAAAACTCAAACAGAAAATTTAGATAAAATTTAATAAAAAATACGTTTATGCCAGTTGAATAACATTATAAAATCCAATTTAATGTGGCAATTTCATATATTATACAATAAATTAACATTGAATATTTATTTTACAGATATAACCAGCCACAGCCATGTCTGACGAAGAAGAATACTCGTAAGTATCATAATATCTATTATAATTTCAACATAAATTTAAAACAAAATAACTATAAAGGTACAGTACTCCCATTTTGAAGTATTGATGTTTGAGTTTTCCCCTCTTTTAGTTTATTATATGTTTATACATAAATGTCCCCTTTAGAAAATAAATCCTCTTGTTTCTTTTTGTGTACCTGTGTAACTAATGTATCAAACTTGTTAATTGCAAGCGATAGCAGCATTATTAGAACATCACATATTTCATTTTGTATTTCTATTCTATAGTGGCTCCGAGGAGGAGGAGGTGGAAGAAGTCGTTGAGACGTAAGTACAAATATTTTTTTTTCTCATTCATTTAATTTTTTATCTAAATTGATTCTGCTAGTGCCAAAACCTACTTTGAAGGTATCTATGATTCGTATAAGATTCTAGCAGGAATAATTCAGTGAATTTACATCCAAAATTGTTAATGTTAAAAATCACAAATACTCGGAATCAAAATTATAAAGTTATAATGGGTTTATTTTTTGTTACAGAAAGTAAGTGTCACGTTTCCAGATACGGTAATAGTAGAACAATTCTAACACTGAAGTAGGTACTTTAAGAAATGCCGCTACTAAAACTGCAAGACAATAACCGCTTTTGCTTCATTAATCTAACTTTATACTTGAAGTTTTATGAAATAAGCTGTGAATGATAATTAAAAACCAAAAAATTGTTTGGATTATTGGTTCTGCAATTTTATTTTGGAAAGTTCTTTAGATTGTAGAAACTGTATACTACTGTTTTATTTGAGTCTGTTGAAAAGGCTAATGGAAAGAGGTTTTAGTTTTTTGAAAGATAAAAGACATTAACAAAAATATTAATGCATCAGATGAACGCAGAACCTACTGTGTAAAATAGTTTTCTCATATTAAACCACTAAAAGATGTGATATTTTCTACTTTTTATGAGTATTTCTGAGCATTTCTGTGTGATAAATTTCTCATCTTCAGAATGCAGATCTTATAATATGTCTCAAATGTTACTATTCGACGGATTAAGACTACTTTGTAAATAAGTATTTTAGAAAAATATTAATCACATGCATTTATACTACACACCGAGTTCCGAGATACATTCCCGAACAACGCCCTTAAGGAACTTATTACCGAATCCTGGAAAAATTTGCAATAAATAAAAACACATATCTCATGATAATAATTGACATAATATTCCATCTGCATATTGAAGATGTAATAGCCATGACTGAATAAGCCCTTGTGAATTTACCAGTTTAAAGAAAATTCAAATTGGAAGGACCACTGATCAAAATTATTTAAAAAAACTTAATTATAAAAAGGGTTTAAATATTGATTGTATTTAAGATATTTAAATAGATGACAAATTTTATCAGAAAAACAAATGATTGCATAAAATATGTAATCAAGTGATAATGTAATATTTATAATGTTGAATAAATAATAAGAAAATAGATAATTAATACAATGTTTTTCTGTCCCTTTCTTTCTACCATAATTACGTCGGTCCCCCTTCCGTATGACGTGCCTTCTGATGCAGGCCTGCCCCCAAACAAGAGTAAGTCTCTGTCGTACCAAGTCGTTCTGCTAATCAAATAAATAAAAAGCTGGTCAGTGAAGAAATTCACGTAATGATTTATATTAACAGGGCAACACTGTAACATAACACACAAAAATATCAAAGTCAACAACACTGATGCTTTCTTCTAATGGCTTAAATTATTTACTCACACATTTTTACTGCAACCACACAGTTTGGAATGTTT
This sequence comes from Agrypnia vestita, assembly GCA_016648135.1. Classification (NCBI taxonomy): domain Eukaryota; kingdom Metazoa; phylum Arthropoda; class Insecta; order Trichoptera; family Phryganeidae; genus Agrypnia; species Agrypnia vestita. The sequence goes on along the minus strand of JADDOH010011359.1, from coordinate 61,686 downwards.
GACTTTTTAGAAAAATTGTGTTGAAATTGCTTTACAATTACTCGCTACTTAATATTTTAGTTAGTGTGTAAATCTTATCATTTATAGAAGAAGTATAATAATTTTTATATTATTTTTTTTTAATAAGCATTAGGAATAAGGAAATCTAAATTTAAAAATGCTTTTCATACACATTTATATATATATGGAGATTTATAAATACAAAAGCGTATAAATCTCAGTGTAATTTAAAAATTATAAAAGCAGTAAAAACTTTAATCTACAAATAACTTATGACATGACTGATAAACTTCACCACCAAATAAGTTAACACGATTTTTTTTTCTTTTTTATAGGAGTAGACCATCTATCGTGTAAGTCTGCTCACAGAGTGATGTTGCGTTTACATACTTTATTTATTCTTAATCTATTAATTACTGTTTTTATTTCACTTAAAACATTTAATGGGATGGTGTAATAATTACATTGCATATAATTCATTACACATAATATTTTAATTTTATTCACATTTCGTGGAAAAAGTTCATGAAGCATGAAATCTTTGGTATTTCAATCAAAAAGTATGTATTTTTAATTATTTGAAGTTTTGTGTTACCTTTTCCCAAAAATTGGATAAAATGCATATCTTGAAACAGCCTCAATATTTCAGATGATGTGAATAAGACGAAACCATGATTTCACTCATGCTGTCACCCAAACAAGTTATTAATTATGTTTCCCTAGATGTGTTTGCATGAATAATATTACCGAATCATTCCCTTGCCTATGTCTTAAATGTTTTTCGTGCTATATATGTTTAAACATTATTTAATTTGAGTTAATCTTTTTCTTAAGAAGTCAATGTGCATAAAACTTTAACAATATATTTGAGTCTCTCTGGTTGATTTTTTCCTAATAAAGAAACTCGTACTTCACTAATAATCATGGTAAGTGTAATTATTAAAAAAATAATGTTTTATTGTTAACTTTACAGAGGAGATGCCGCTGCGGGAGACCCAGAATTCATCAAGGTAAAATATTCACAAAATATACTATATTAAATCTAATATGCAAACAATACTTCTTTAAAAATAACTTCCATACTTTATTTTTAAAAATAAAATAATGTAGTATTCTGGAAATTATTTACGGTTCCGTATTGAGCCAAACCCAAGAATTTTTAAAAATATATATTTGAAGCATACTTGCATATCAAGTGAAGTGATTTCTTTGAAATTTCCAGTCATTAGTAAATTAGGGAAAGTTTATAGAGCGACAGTAGCTAGAGACAAATAGATCAGCGTCATGCGGATAAGACATTGTGTCACAATACATCTAAGCAGTGTCTCATAGCGAGTAATAAAACGGTTGCTTGAACATTTTTGACTCATTATCAAGGCAGAAATCCACTTCTAAAGTTTTTGCTACTGGCTATGAGATACCCTGTATGAGATATGACACTAACAGGTTAAAGAAGCGCCTGTACAAATCATGTTGGTGATAAAACAAATAAACATGACCCGTAGACTAATCAGGGTATCGTAGCCACTCGCTTGCCACGGTCTAAAATAGTGGACTAGGGAGATCCTTTAAAGTAGTCACGTCCAAAAATATATTTAAACATTTATTTATTGTGTATTTAAATGATTAAAAAAAACTGTTCACTATAAAAATAAACAAAAATTTCTGTTTATTTATCTATGACAAACAATTGTTTGTACACTTAGATGGAAAATAATGTAATTACGGTAAATTCTTAGTAATGTGTTCACGCATCGCGCGGTCAGCAATTCGATCCGGGGAAATCCTAACTATGTTTGTTAAAATGTGGAGCAAGCGAGTGGATAGAGTGAGCTCAGTCTAAGAAACATTTTTAAAAAGCACTCTTTTTCATATAAGGCTTCAAATGCTGCCTATGTCCTTCCACCCTAAATATTTTACTGCACATTTTTTCTGCTAGGAAAAAAAATGTATTGAAACATTTAATAGATCTCAATGAATCACTAATTCATCTAAAATTAATTATACCACGCAGGTGATGTGATCTATTTTTTTTTGTTATGGACATTGTGATTTTCTCTATTATATTACAGTAGCCGGCAAGCATCTTGAAAATTTTCGGCATAGTGGGGGGAAGTTTGCACACGTAAAATTCCACCAACGAGACCCAAAATTTGTCTTCTGCGCATTCCCCCACTACGCCAAAAATTTTCAAGAAGTTTGCTGGCAACTGTATGTGTGCACTAATGAGCCATAAAGGACAGTACAGAGATGAGTGTGAAAAAATTATAACTTATTACGTATTGTACGGTAGAACCTCGTTAATTCAAGGGACCCAAAGAAAATATGTAGAATTAGGCGAAACCCCGTTAATTCGTTAATTAAAACATAAAAATTTGCAAAATGCGCCAAAAATCGTGAAATTCATGAAAAAAGCATTTAAAAAACGTGTGTATTTTTGCATATTTCAAGATATTGTTTCTAAAACACAATGTTTATTATGGTAATACAAAGATCGCGTCATTCTATTACCAGTTATTGACATATTTGCTGTTGTCACAATTTTTTTTTTCGATTTTGTCACGTTTGGATAGCCGTAATCGAAAATGATCATAGTTTTCTCTGAATTTATGGAAGGCTTCTTCAATCTACTCGATTTTTTCTGACACAGACCAACTCAAAGCACAGTTACTTACTAAAAATACAATCGTTTACAAGTACGTGGAATAATAAGATGTTAGAAATAAAATCTTACTAAGAAAATTAAACATTTTGACAACATAAATACACACTAATAGACTTATTTAAGAATTTACGTAAAGTACGAGGAATTAGCGCAAACCATATATGTAATACCTACTCCTACATTGCTAATGCCTATAAGTGGAGGTGTCACGGACTAAGCGGGGCAGAAAATGCTACTTTTATCTCATTGCTGTCACTTGACCTGTTGGCGAAAGCATCGTGACTCTCATTTATCCCATGTGGCGGCGCTGATTGAATATAAAATGGTGCTAATTCTCAGACATGCGCATAAGACTTGAAGTGACACCGGTGTGGGTGAGACAAACATTTATTTCTGCACTGTAGTGATTTCGTCTATTTCCAGACCATGCTAGCAATATAGGAGTATTACATATACGGCGCAAACCAAAACTATCCCTACAAATCTAGGTAGCCAAATGAAGAAAGCGTAAGTAGATAAGATTCACCAATTTGAGGGATCGCAAAATAATATAATACAAGTATATATATGTATAGATTTGAATATTTATTTTAATAATTTTAATTTTGTAAGTGATTTTACAAGATACTGCGAAATACATAAAGGACACCTTAAACGAGTGCGCGGGATCAAAATGTATGTCGCGCTCATTTTTTTTTTAAAAACTTATTAAAAAATCAACTTAAAATATATTGATTTGTGGCGCAAGCGTCTAAAAATTATTTCGAACTACGAATTATCTGGGTTCTTCAACTATGAAATCAACATTTTGGAACATGTGTGTTTTGAAAATTTCGAATTATGACGAATTTTGAATTAACGGGGATTCATTGTATTTTGTATATAATGTAAAATGACATAACTGAACCTCTGTTGACAAATTTATAAGACAAGAATCATTCACTTATTCATATATATGCACCATCAAGAATGCAACATATGATTTTCAGTCAATCAGTTTTGATATTGAATGTGGTCATGATCCCAAGGTGACAAATAAATTTGATATTTAAATATTTAACCTTACATATATGTATTACTTTATCATTAATGCAGCTCTGGTATAAGTATTTTCAATGTTCTTATTAACAAGACAATTAGACTTTATTATTCAGTAAATAATTAAAGATACTTAGCACTATGTTATGAGCAGAAGAGGTTTATCAACATAAAAATAAATTGTATATTATATTTTTCAGCGTCAAGACCAAAAGAGGTCAGACTTGGATGAACAGCTGAAGGAGTACATCAACGAGTGGCGCAAACAACGCGCAAAGGAAGAGGATGACCTCAAGAGGTTGAAGGAGAAGCAAGCCAAGCGCAAGGTATCTCGCGCTGAGGAAGAGAAGCGCATGGCCCAGAGGAAGAAGGAGGAAGAAGAGAGGAGACAGCGAGAAGTTGAGGAGAAGAAACAGCGTGAAATTGAAGAGAAAAGAATGCGCCTTGAAGAGGCTGAAAAGAAGCGTCAAGCTATGTTGCAAGCCATGAAGGATGCTAACAAGACTGGACCCAACTTCACTATCACAAAGAAGGACAACAACGTAAGAATATCTATACTATGAGTAATTTTTCTATTTAATATTATGGTAATATTCCAAATTTTAGAAACTATTTTTTGTTTCGTGAACTCATTTTTGATAAATAAAATTATCTAAAATATTATTTTATTGACAATTAGCTCTCTCGGTGTTAAGAAGAAAAAATTATGAATATTTTATAAAAAACTATCAGTTACCCTCAATTAAAATTTATACCCTTGCATAGATTAGAATATTAATATTGGAGAAATATGTATAACCAGTGATGTGCTGCTAAAATTCTATCGACCAGCTCGGACCTCGGTAAACACCAACCTTCAATTTTTGTACTTTTTTTCAAATTAAAAAAAATTATCATTCATTACAATTTTTTTTTTTAAATAGAGATGTGATCACGGAATACGTGTCACATCAATATTATTACTTTTTTCTCAAACTGAGCTAATTGCTTGTGCTATGAAAATAGGACTAACTTGCTGGTCTGGAGTGAGGTTCGAACCCGCAACCTTTGGATCACGAGACGAAAGACCTAACCACAAGATCAACAAGCTACTCGCATTAATTTTCATAACATAATTTATACATTACACAAATTCATTTCAAAGAGTGTTTTGATTTTCATTCGAAACTTTAACTGTGACGGGTCTTATACGTCTTTCATCTGCTGTGTGACGGTGTCTTTTGATATCATATTGTGTGGAATTCCACTAAGTCAGTGGCAAACCTATCAAATTAATGGTCATTAAGTCTAATATATGTCGAATACTTCAATTTGCTCTTTTTCCCGAACAAATAGTACCTATTTATTATCGAAAATCATCGTTCCACCTCTGCAGAGCTTATTGTATTTGTATTAATAATATTTTTAGCTTTTCTGACCGTTTCAGAAAGTTCATCGCGATTATACCTTAAAATATTTTAGATATTATCTCTGAAATCATTTACATTTATTTTGAAATCAATAATTACACTTAGAATACTAATATTATCTTTGCCAGCTCTCTATGGATTGACAATTTCACCTAATTTCCAGGTATTCGGTTCAAAATATTAATTAGATCGTAAATTTTGATATTAACGCCACACGTATTTCCACACGCCTTTAAACAAACCCACAACGATAATTTAAAAAGAGTAGTTTAAGAACCGCTCTCCTAACCAAAATTATTTTAGCAGCCGGCTCGATAGAGCCGGTTGTTGCTTTTTGAAATACAATATAAAAAATACAAAGTGACTATTACAGCTTACCAATAAATTATTTTGTAGTTCCTGGATATGTTTAAAAAAAATTAAATGCAAACATGAAGCAGTTCCACAAATAACATAACAAAAATATATTCCTGTCTGTCAGTTAGATTGTGTATGATCGCTTTTTAATAATCTATTAATTAATGAGTTTATCTTACAGTACAAAGTATATTAATAATGAGTTTATCTTACAGTTCAACCTTTCTTCTGCCCAAATTGAGAGAAATAAGACCAAGGAACAACTTGAAGAAGAAAAGAAAATTTCTCTATCTTTCCGTATTAAGCCCCTGAACATTGAGAACTTTAGCATTGATAAGCTTCGCTTCAAGGCTCAGGAATTGTGGGACCTCATTGTAAAACTCGAAACAGAGAAATATGATCTTGAGGAACGTCAGAAGAGACAGGACTATGACGTAAGGATACCTTCATTTATACATATTATATCATTTTTCATGTTTTTAAGTACATAATGCAATTTTTAAGTAAAAAGTCTAACAGTCTAAAAAACTACAAATATTTTGAGTTTGAATTGTTAGACTCCCGAGATTTTATGAAAAAGTTTTAGCTAATTTGATAAAAAATATAATAAAGACAAAACTTAACATTTTTGTTTATTTCAGTTGAAAGAGTTGAAGGAAAGACAGAAGCAACAGCTGAGGCATAAAGCCCAGAAGAAGGGTTTGGACCCTGAAGCCCTCACTGGCAAGCACCCCGTAAGTCAATTGTCATTTTACAAGACAATATTAAATTGTAACACCAAACACATGTATTGTTATTATCTTAATAATAAAGAGTCATCCACTTCCAAAAGCAAAACAACAGAACTACTTATTGTCGATGGAACACAATGAATGGGCTTTGAAGCAAGTGGGTCCAGCGGTAGACTGCCCATTCACTCAATATTCAAAGGTGTTGCCTTCGAACTAATAATTGATATGCGCATATTAGAACATATCAAAGACTGCACAGAAATATAAGTGCGTCGTGTTCTAAAAAATAATTGAACCATTTCAATTGAACAATTGAGGACTTTGGTTAAATTAAACAGTTAAATAAAACATTTAATTAAAAAAACGAAGTCAATTTGACAGGTGCCTTAGAGATAGGTATATAAAAAATGCCTGTAAACCTAGTGTTAAGGATTCTTTTTTACACATTCACAATATACCTACATATTTGATTTAATTTATAAACTGAAACATTTTCGTTTCAGCCTAAAATCCAAGTCGCCTCCAAATATGAAAGGCGTGTGGATACCAGATCGTACGATGACAAAAAGAAATTGTTTGAAGGCGTAAGTATCAATTTTTCTAATCATACCTATATAAGGTTGTTCAGTAGAATGTGGTCTGAAATAAAAATAATAAATTGTAACTGAAATGATTGAATATAGTTTAGGGAACAAAATTTAAATGTTCTGCATTTAAAAACATGCCATCCCAGAAATTAAAATTGTAGAATGTGTATTTTTTACTATAGTTGTATTTGTAATCAAGTATAAAAGATCAATATATGGGGAAGCAATTATGATATTTTTGATCTGTCTGGTACAGGGCTACGACACGTCATATGCAGAGTATAATGACAAAATATGGAATGATCGAATGACACGATTCATGAAACGCAATAAAAGTAAGCTACCATAGATTGCGGCAGAGAATGTCAATAGTTCCCTGTCTGTCGCACTTAAATGTTCACCATGTGTTAACGAAAATGATCTATGTCTATATGTAATAATAATTTTAAGATTTCCAAGTGTCATTATCTTCCATGTTGATATGTATGTTAACTCATAAATCACTCCCTATCTTTATGTATTCACAAATACTTTTTGGTTCACAAATGTGTAGTTCCTATATGTTTCAATCACCGTCGTCTGACAACTGAGACTGTCCAATACAATACATCCTTACAGCTACACCTTGCCTTGATTGTGTGTTTATAGTTATTTCACTTGTAATTAACATTCTTCATAGGGACTAGAAACATTCAACAAAGAAGCCATGGAACGCCAATGGCATGACAAGATTGAGCAATTTGGCGGACGCCAGAAGAGTAAGTACATAGATGTTGAACACATGATTAAAAATATTTTTTAAATAATTATTTTACCCGCATAAGAGATTTTAAAATACTAAAATGATAGTTTCCAGCACTGGAATTGAAACCGATAAAAGCATGTTTCACGCATGAATTTTCAAATATGCAGATGACTGAAATATTTCAAATGTGTCTGGAAATTATTACTTACATTATTTATTTCACTGGCTTTCCCGGTCGAAAATAGTGGACCGGGGAGATCACTTAAAGTAGTCATGTCCAAAAATGTATTTAAAAATTTATTAATTATGTATTTAAATGACTTTAAAAAAAGCTGTTTACGATAAAAATATTTTTTTTTCACGTTTGTTTATTTATCTATGATAAACAATTATTATTGTTGTATGCTTACATAGAAAATAATGTAATTACGATAAATTCTTGGTAATGCGAATGTGTGAACACACGTCGCGCGATACGTTGTTCCAGGGAAATCCTAAGTGAGTTTGTTAAAATGCAGGGGAAACCAGTGGTTAAATGTGTAAGGGCCTCAGATTGGAAAAAATGTTCTTGAAACATATTCCCATATTGGACATCAACATTTATTGATGATATGATTTAAACATAATACATATTAATATTTTTTAACATTGCTGAATTACGTGTACAGCCAAGCTGCCCAAATGGTTCGGTGAGCGACCAGGCAAGAAATCGGGAGACCCCGAGTCACCCGAAGGCGAGGAGGATGTTAAGGCCGAAGGGTTGATCGAGGATGACGATGAGCCTATCTTCGAGCCCGAACCCGTGGAGGAAGAGGAAATAGAAGAAGAGGAAGAGGAGGAAGAAGAGGAAGAAGAGGAGGAGGAGGAAGAGGAGGAATAAGCACTACACGATTCATGGTAACTAAGACTTACTGCTTGTTGATGCATACTGATCCTACATTAATCCACCATTTAGATGGGTGAAATACAGTCTTCTGGGTTCCTGTATTGGTTACATTTCCATAAAAAATATCTTACTGGCTTTCGGGCCACTTCATGTAGTTTAAATAAAATGTCATTGTAACTCAAAATAATTTTCTTTATTATTTTCAATAATTGTGTACTACGCGGCGTGTACACGGCGATACACACGCCGTGTACACAATTACTGTGTACATGGCGATAAATTACATATTTATTAAAAATTTATTATGCATATTTACATAAATATTCATAATATGCACGATAAATACATATTTATTAAAAATTTATTACGCATATTTTTTGTTTCAGAAAGTACCATACCATCTATTCACATCAAGCGGGACAGTTGTTACAGGACACGCCTTGTCTTACTCCGCGTAACCGAGTTCCATTTGCACAAAAGATAAAGAAATTTATAAAACATTTATTTATTAATAATTTATTTGTAAACATTTAATTTTGAATCATTTGTAATACTACAATCTATGACTTTTGTTACTAGTTTAGTAACACAAGTTGGCAAGAAACAATAAAACATTTTCACCAAAAACATTTTGTCTCTTAATTTATTAAATTTTTAAAACTAAAATGCTGAAGTAATTTTGAATGAAAATTTTCAATTAGGTTGTTATTAAGTTCTAATATAAAACAAGATGATGAATATATTTAGTGATGACTAAAAAGAGTATCTAAATTTAATGTAAAAAAGGAAATATTTTCTTTAACTCTTGTAATGGTTTTTAACACTGTAGAAACTTTTCATCATTAAAAACAATTGTTTTCCTGAAGTAGATAAAGCCCAATTGGTTATTTTTATACTTTTGTAATATGAAATAGCATCATTAACATAGTCTAAAGTGTAAGCCAACCTAAATCACTTTACCTGAACATCTTTCATTTACTTGGAATAGTTATTTATGTTTATTTATAAGAATGTTTTTTTTCTTTTATTTTGTTGTATATAAATTATTTTAGGATGAGTAAATTCTAGTCTGTAAAGAGTTGAATGTGGAATAAATATAACATACTATCAGCATAATATTTTGAGTGTAATTATTAATATTCACAAAGCACACGCACACAAGAACATTAATACATACATCCGTATTCTTATTTCAACTAAGGCGCTTGTGCTATGAAAATAGAACTATCTTGCTGGTTTCCCGGGACGACAAGTAGGCAAGTATCCTGCCGCTAGACCATGGACCACATATTTACCAAACTTCAATTCAATTCAATTCAATTTTTATTTATTACATAATATGTACATTACAAACTTTATGTTTAATGCATACATATTATGAATTTATACACATATATATACATACATACACATATACATATACATATATATATACATACCCATATACATATTGTATATTAAAATAACAATTTATTATTAACTAATTAAAAGTGACCTGCACAATCTGGTCAGAGGTGTAGGAGAATCCTGCTTCGGAAAACCCCCTCAGACACATGGAATATATCAATATCCAAAGCGATTTTGTTCAGCATAGCTGTAGCTTTTCCAACAGGCATAACCATCGGCAGGTTGGTCCTGTATATTGGAATGTGAAACAATCTATGCTGACGATGTCTAAGGTAATTATCAGGAACATACAAACCAATGCTCTGCATAATTTCAGTATTGTCGATCATACCGCGCAACAATCGATAAAAATGTGTAATCAAATACACATTCCTTCTAGTCTCTAAACTATTGTAGCCAAGCATACCCTGGAGAAACTCGGTTGGGTAAAGCCAAGGATAATGCCCGTACTCTCTCATGTAGAGATATCTCAGAAACTTCTTTTGGACTTTCTCCACCATAAGAGAGTACTTGCTCTCATGTGGCCCCCAGATCATCGAGCCACTCTCGAGTCTACTCCGCACCAAGGAGTTGTAAAGAGTTCTCAGTACGCGGGTATTCTCGAAAACCCTGGCAGTACGCAGAACAAATCCTAACATTCTTAGAGCATTACCACTGATCGTTTCTATGTGATCGTGAAATGTCAGGTTGCTTACAAATCTAACACCTAGATCTTTAATATTCGATGTTCTTGTCAGATTTTGGTCGTTCATTTTGTAGCGAAAAAATAGAGTTTTTTGGGCCCTAGTGAAGGATGTAACCGAACACTTGGAAACATTAAACAAAAGTTTATTTCGTCTTCCCCATTCACATATATTTGATATATTTGTTTGGAGAAGACGAAAATCGTCCAAAGTTGACACCTTTAAGAAAAGCTTTAAGTCATCCGCGAATAACAGAAAGCGCGAGTTTAAAATTACATTTTTTATATTATTGATAAAAATCGAACTTGTCACCTTTCAATATTTATCAAACAATAGAAATATAAAATATGCACATAGAAAGTTACAATTTAACAATTAAACGCGATAAAACTGTTGAGAGTCAATTTATTGTTTGTTTAATCTTGGTTAAAGATTCAGTCACTAAGTGTTAATATTGTATTTATTGTATCGCTTAGTGTCAATAAAATATTACTTCAAAAATAAATTAATATTTTTGAATTTGAGAAATTTATTTTAAGAATTAAACGTAGGTATACATCTGCCTTGGAAGAATGTATAATAATAATAATAATAATAAAAGATAGTTTATATATGTAGTGCCATTTTCGTTAAAATTCTACTCCAAGGGAACTTTATACAAAAACTATTTAGTTCTACACTAGTAATTGGTAATAAAAAATTTCAAGCTTATGGAATAGTTTTTTTAAAATTGTCAATTTTCGGTCTTTTTTAAAATAATGTTTCTCTTGCACTGATGCATCTAACGGAGGGTCCACCTCTCTGGGCATATCTCCTTAAATGTCCGTTAACTAATCTTAGTCTTCTGTAGCGACTTGATGACTACAAATTGTGCGCTACTTTTGTATTAGGTACCGAAACATTACACACTTCATCTACTTCAATAAATTACATGAAGTGAACTAATTGTAGTATTTTTAAAACCAAATTAATTAATCAATTAGAAAGACATACAGAAAAATCTAATTCACGAAAAAATATAAGGTTACTACTGGGATTCGAACCCAGGTCACCTTCTTTCCGGGGCCGGTGCTCTGACCACTAAGCTATAGCAACCTTCTATGTTTCCATGAATATATCGACCTTATAAAATTATTTTTTAAATTATCGATGGGGAAGCAATCAAAGAAACAACTGATATAAAATACTTGGGAATAATTATAGATAATAAATTAAACTTTTCATTGAACACTAATTATGTAACAAAAAAATAGCAAAACAAATTTCACTCTTGGGAAGAATCAGAAGATATATTAAAACAGATTCGTGCAAAAATATATATAACACAATAATAGTCCCCCACTACTGCAGCAGTATACTATTTCTGGTTAATAAAGAAGAATTGAAAAATTAACAATTGATGTTAGAAAGTCTACAAATAATGACATTTAGACAAATAATTAAATTGAGCTAGCAGGAAGGCAATCGGCGAAAGCCGATTACTTACGGACGGTAAAAAAAGTTTTATAAGACGAGCGTCGGTAACATTTATAAACGAACGGCCATCCGTTAGTAAATTGTCGATTTACTAACGGAAATTTGGTTTTTCGTTTATAAGACCGGCCCTTATAAAACTTTTTACCGTCCGTAACTTGTATCGCAATATCGTGCTGCTCTTGTCTATGAATTTAGAGCTGTCAAAGGCGAATTATATCTCTTTTCTATCTAAAATTTCTCGCTCGCACCAGATTTTTGGGATACTTCCCACAACACTACACTGGTATAGGGATGGGTCGTCGACGTATTTACCGTCGACGAAACGAGACCGTCCACGTCCATCCATCGACGAGACGATCAACTAGTTGAATTTGTCAACTAGTTGACGCGTCAAGCGGACGTCGCGGACGTTTATCTAAACATCGGGACGATAGTCAACTGTCTACGGTTTGACGCGACGCTGCTCGACGGCACAACCGTTGGTTATTTTTATTACGTTAATTTTTTAAATTTACAGAAGTTCGAAGGAATATAGTTTCGGGGAAAGTAAAACCGCTACTTGTGCTTATATGTAAAAAGAAATATTTTATTATTTATTTGTTTATAGGCTTTTACATATTGTTTTATATACTTCTTTCTATATATAATAAAGAAAGAAGTAGGTATACACAACAATATCAGGTGTAAGCAGTAAAATATAAATATAAACTACATATATAAGCAGTGAAAGTATCGGGTATAAGCATTAAAATATGAGTATAAAAATTAAAAATATAAAGTACAAAGCAGTAATGTGTGTATAAAAAAATATATTAGGTACACATCATTACGTGTGTACAGGGTTATTTGGAAAACATAAATAACCTCGCAGGACTATATTCCTGCCTTGATTATCGGTCTGCCTGGATATGTCACACGCATATATGTTGGTCGTAAAACTTCTTCTTTTTCGCTGTTGATGATGAAATTGGTTGGATGCTCGCTCCTCTCCGTATGAGTCGAAAGCTATCATAACCTATTATCAATAGTTATGGAGATATGCGACATCAAAGTTTGAATTTTTTCAATACGTCTGACTTATTTTTTGTAAAACGTTGGACTATCACTACACTGACTACACTAACTCAAATCGATTACGAAAAATTCATTCGTTTCAATACAAGTTAAATACAATGATAAAAACCTTTACATTTATTTATTATCTATAAATTTATAAATAAATACATAATTTAAAAATACTTTACATTTGAGATGTTATCTGGAAATTTATTGAAGAATACATCTTTCAAAGTCAGGCTTTCCCTTTGTGGTGACATTATTAATAAATAAATATATCTGTATTATTTGTCAACTTTAGTTTAAGGCTCAATCTCAGAAAAGGAACATTGTTCCCGAAACATGTAAAAAACCAATAAAAAGTGGTGTAAACAAAATTATAATAGATTTATTTTTTTATCTATAAAGTTGAAAATAGGGAATTTTTAATAAAAATTAATTAAACCTAAAGTCAAGATTATATTACATATATAATAATTAATGTTGGACTCCTGAATAAGGACCATAGTTAGGTATAGAAAATTTTATTCCCTACAAGTTTGTTTATCATTTATATGCTAAAGTTGAAAAGTAAGGAAATAACACAATAATTAAATTTTAGCATCCCTTTTCAGGTACATATATAAGAAGTCGAGATCGATCGAATAAAATATTGATTTTAGAAAAATATCTAGCCGGCCTATTAATTAATAATAGTTCAATTAAAAATATAATAATTAAACAGAATTGTTTTATTTTATATAGCGTAAAATTGGGAATCCACCGAATCGTCGCACGTGACATCACAAAAAATCAAGTAAAAAATAATAGATAATAATAGCTTATTAAGCCTATCTCGCGCTACGCATGTATAGTCCGTCCAACTTATCTGGAGAATAAAGGAGGGCGTCCCAATCGTTGTGGTACTGCCCATAGTGTAAAAATTATCTAATTTGTAGGGAATTTTATGCAAATTCGTTTTTTCTTAAACAAGTTATTAAGCAGTATACGACACGATAAAAAACAAAAAATGTAAATTAACGTACAAATAAATTTATCAAAATATACATTCGTAAAATACACAACGTCACAAAATGGCGTTTTTTCAAAATCAAAGAAAAATATCATTTTCAGGAAAAAAAAACAAACAATAATAATTCTTTTAGGCTGGCGCCACATTACGCAGATCTTCCGCCGCGTTTTTTCCGTTGCGCCAAATCGGCAAAGCAAATAGATCGACCGATCATCCGCGTAGTGTGTTTAATAAGCGCATATTGTATGGAAAGAAATGTAGCGATGTTCCACGACAGAAGAGATGCGGCGGAAGATCCTTGCAGTGTGGCGCCGGTTTTATTCGGTGTCTCATACCTAATGATCATGACCACCATGTTTAACTCAGTAGCACCTAAGGATATCAATCGGTTTAGGGCCGTTGTATCAACTTGGTTTATAGTAATCTTTCGTTCAAAGCATAGATATTTTGCATTTTCCACCGATCAAACAACTTGCTCTCGTAAAAATCTATGCTTTAAATGAACTATTGCTATAAAGTAAGTTGATGCAACCAGTCTTTAATGTGCATAAATAAAAAAGTTTATTTTTGAAAAAGATGTTTATACAAATGAACTCGTTAATGAATTTTGTAATAAAAAGTATAAATAATAAAAATTCTATGTAAAAAATTATCGAATAAAATATGTTCTAAAACTTTTCTCATCTTACGGCTTCTAATTCAATTTTTCCACTTATCCTTGTTCTTTTTTTCCGGGTGTAGATATTTTAATGCCCATTTTCACGGCCACTTTACCTTCTTTAACTATTTTGTAAATTGCCGATTCAGAAATACCTGAAGAAATTGTATAATAGTAAATAAAAAACTAAGTATGGGAAAATCATTATAATTGCATGGCAGCATTAACCTGAAGTGGCGGCAATAAGTCTATGAACAAAATCAAACTGTATAATTGGGGCTTTTAGACGTTGTTCCTCTTCAAAAAACGTGTGCATTTTCAAGATTATTTCCCGAACACCGCTTTTAATGGTTTTTGGCATGGTGACAGTCTAAAATTTTCTTAAAAAACTATCGAAACAGTCATGAACCCCTCTGTAAACAAAGTCCGTCAAAGGTCTGTCAGCTGTAGATAATCCAATATGGCGTCGTTAGTTCCAAATTTGGCCATTCTTCAGATAAGTTAGACGGACTATATTCAAATTTCAAATCTAGTCATAGTTCGTGTACACAGATCTGCACTCTATGGTAGTGTACTTTAGAGTTGAAATGAAATTACCCGTCGAGCCGTCTATGACGTCTATGGCATCTACAAGTCGAATGAGAGAGAAATAAACGGAGACGTTTTGTCTTGCTCTCGCTCGTTGCTTTGCATTGCGTTAATCTCGAATCGTCCACCGACCACGGCGTCCGCTGTCCACCGTCTACGAATTCAACTAGTCCATGCGATAAACGTAAACGGTCGACGCGTCGATGCAACGTCAACGGTTGATTTCAACTAGTCCGTCCATTCAACGCCCATCCCTACACTGGTAGTAGTCTTTAAAACCCCAACTAAGTCTGCAGGTGGTCTACAGCAGCTAATATTGATCCAAGAGCATAGAATCTCAAGGCAACAAGCAATTTTGTAGTTGGTGATAATGTCAAATTCCTACGGGTGCGCCTTTTTACATTATCCAATATCTTCTAGAAGCTCTTAAGCGGACATTTTCGACAAGCGAAAACGGTAGATAAAATCTGCGTCATCCAAAAACTGCGTCATCTAAAATATTAAAATAATCCACTCGTATATTGAACACTCTTTGTCGTCGAGTTTGTTTTTTATCCGACGAACTTGAATACAATAATAGCTCGACATCGTTATGTGAAAACATTTTTCCTTGAAAATGTAGCAACAGTCAGCAGTGTGCTATTTCATTCTTGTGGGTGTTTGTTGCTTTCCTGAGTACTTTGTAAATAGTTTTGGCCGTACAGTCTGGAGTATGTATCAATAAGTTTTTTGTAATATATTTCTTTAGCTGTTTTTATTACTTTTTTACCTATGGTCCTATATCTCTTGTAAGAGATTTGCAGAGGAAGATTTCTCGGGTCAAGGGTTATTTTCTTGTGTAAGCGATTTCGTTTATGTATTGATTTTAGGACCCCTTGCGTTATCCATGGTGTGAGCTTGATGTTTTTATTAGACATATATTTTTCTTCACTGTTTTGATTTATATTATTGATTAATTTTATAGTAAATGACTTATATGCATCATTTACATTGCACTGTTGTAATACATCTTTCCAGTTTTTGGTAGAAATATCTTTAATAATGTTATCGTAATTTATAACCTTTTTGAATATTCTATTTGGTTTAGTCATATTCGTAGTCCCAGCTTGTTTAAGGCATAGTAAGGTAGTGTAGTGGTCAATTATACTAGTTTTAATAACAAAAGCTTTGTATAATTTCATGTTTTTCACATGAATATGATCTACACGAGATTGAGTATCTCCTTGTGTGCGAGTAATTGTATTGATCATAGAATTAAAGTCATTTTCAATTAAAAAGTGTAAGTAATCATCTGCTTGGCGATGTTTTTCAGAGGTGGTGTTTATATTCATGTCTCCTATTAAAACCAGATTTTTATGGCTCCTCACATTCCTTAGGATATTTTGAAGCTGTTCTAGGAACAGTTCAATATTTTGAACATCGATATAATACATGCATTTTTATCAATAATAATTTTTAAACAGTTTGTATAATCCATCTGTATTTCTTCAATTTTAATGTCTAGTCCCTCTTTTATATATACAACTAATCCGCAATTCTGGTTGAAGCTATATTTCGTGTGATATTCATCATAGGTGGGTAATTGTTTAGCTACATATGATTCGCGAATCCAGAACTGACTTAAGGGGGTATTCTAGTCTAGAGGCACGAATTTCGGGCGTTTTATAGAGCTTTGTAAAAAATAAACAAATAATATTTTTGAATTTTTTTTTTATGATTTTTTTTATGTACATTTTTTTGTATAACATATAATACATTTTTTATGATTCGTTTATTTATATTTTAAAAATAAATCAAAAATAAAAAAATTATAAAAAATTTAAAACTCAAAAAGTTATCGGCTGGTAAAGTGGGGGGTCCAAAAAAAAAAAGGGATGTCCTGGCGGACATGGTTCCAACCCTTGTGGTCATCTGAAACAAAAAATTCTAACGGATTCTTAACAAGTAATAATGTGGCTATCACCCCTACCTCGGAGAAATAAAAAAAATAATAATAAAAAAATGGCAGCCGTTTGAAAAAAAAACATCTTTTTTTGACAGTTAACATTTTTTTTAATAGTAAAAATAAAAATTTTGACTTTAATCTGGTAGGAGCTATAGAGGGATGTATAGAAAAAGTTCACACAAAAATTTAAATAAATCGGTTTAGTAGAACTTGAGATATCATGTCCGCCAGCTTGAAAAATGAATTTCTAGAAAAACGCATTTAAAGTTTTGAGTAAAGTTTCAGTACAGTATACTTGCATATTTTTAATCGGCGATTCCTGCTTCATACAATGGACCTTTCTCCACTTCAAAATGCTCATCCTCTGAAGTTCTTTCTTGTAGACGAGTAGCATTTGAAGCATCCGAAGCTCGGATTTCAGAACGTTCGATTTGAACTTCGTCCCGTTTCCCAGCGAATGCATGGGCTTCTGGACCAATCATGATTCCCATAACATTTAGTATTTTTAGAATGGGTATAAAACCTTCATTGAAAATACTAATAGCGAGAAAAATAACAATTTCAATGGTCCGCGTTCCTGCATTATGTGTTTCAGAGCAAAAGTCCATATTAAAGAATTCAACGATTTTTATATTTTGACTATAAGGAAATTGTTATATTTTGCTTAAATGTACAACACAGAATTAATAAAGAAAGAGATGTAAAAATAGATAAAAATTCTAAAATGCAATAGCCATAATTTTTTTCTATGACTTCTTCGTCACCCGATCTTTTCAATTTTGCTACGGATGCACTAGTGAAACTTATTTCTTCTTCTACAGTACATTGATTACCTCTAAATTGTCTTTTCGTCTTTCTATATGCATGCTTAGAACCATATGTATTTTGAACTTTTTTATCCATTTTACACAAAAACTATAATATTGACTCAAAATATTTGTAAAATATTCGCAGAGAACGCACGTCAACGTTGTTTAAAGATTGACTCGATACTAACCTGAACTAAATAGTAGAACGAAAAGATTTTAAAAAAATACGTTAATGTGACCTTCAATTAAATATACATTATTTAGGTATAGTATATAAGAAAGGTTTTATGAGGTAATCCATCCGCAGGTTACGATGCTTACACAGGCAACGTTGCCCCCTCTATTGTTCAATTTGTGCCAATTACTTGCCGCGCCATCGAAATCGCTGTATCTCGGTAAATAATTGGAATTTTGAAAAATTCCTTTGAGTAATTTATAATTCATAACACATAATTCTGAATGTCTAAACTTACGAAATATACAAAAAAAAATTTTTGATTTTTTAAAATTTCTAGACTAGAATACCCCCCTTAAAATGAAAATGTCGTAGACTATGTCTGCACTGTCGACAAACGCCAAAAAATCATCAATATTGTGTGTTATACTCCTAATATTTTGGTGCAGTATCTTCAAGGTGCAGTATGACCAATCTAAGGCGTTTAGTTATAAAACATCATCGATGAGGCTTTCCTGACCGTTACTTTCATTATAATCGAGCTCCTGTAGATAATTAAGATTGGCGCCGTGAATAATTGTAAAGGATAAAAACTCGCCCTTCCTTCAGCCACACGTAAGCATACTGTGCGTTTTGTCAAGTATAATAGTCTTTTATTATATGGAGACAGATGTTCGGAAACATAAACTGGAGTTCTCGGTTCTGCAAAACCAGCCATACTGGTGTTTAATTTATTAGTTTTATCGATTTTTTTTGTTAAATGATTTTACAGCATTAAGAAAATTATTTTGATGCGTAATAATTTTCTTAATGCTGTAAAATCAAAAATGGGTCTCGGTTTATCGTGAATGGGTTTTACTGATGCACGAGATATTTCCTCAATATCTTCTATCCCACATTGGTCCTTATTGATCTTTAATGCAGTGGTTAGGTGCTGTAATACTTTCGGAAGGTCTTCTTCTCGTGTCTCAGGAATACCATTTATTTCAGCTTCACATCGCATTGTTTTTTGTTCAATTTATGTATACTTGTACTTTAGATATGATTTTTTTTTTCAAAGTCTAAGTTTTTTCTTTGTAGGTGTTCATAATCTTTACATTTGCTGTCCAGTTTCTTTTCTAGACTGAGTTTTGTAAGCATGTCGTCGTACTTCTGTGAGATAAACTCGATAGATTCCAGAATTCTTCTTTTTGTTTTGCTCTGCGAGCTGTGCTTGCTTTTCTTCTTGGATTTGGTATTTCTTTATCAACGTCACTTTAATTTCCTCCAGATTAGTCTCGTGCGTGATATTTTTGTTATTTTTACAATATATGTAGACACTTCCAGGAATTTTTAGTAATACTAGCCATCTTTTTGAATGTGTTATCACTTATATCTGCACAAGATATGTCAAAGAGTTTTACACATTTTATGCATGTAATGATCTGGTAATCAGTCACATTCTTCCCACATTTGTTACAGGAATTCATTATTATTATTATTATTTTTAAAATGTTTTTATATTAGTTGTTTTGTAAAATGTTTGGGTGAAGTTCACAGATTAATAGTCATAAACTTGTACACTCTTCAACAAAGTAAATATTTGACAATACTTTATTTACTTGATTTTCACATTTATAAAGGGTTTGATCGGGAACAGAATAACACTATCTTGTACAGGTTGTAAAACTACGTAGGACATCACTTTACATGTATTTAAAACTCATTATGGACTTTGGAAAATAATTTAGAATATAGAGTGACATGTACACACCTGCTCAGCTTGATTTGTACATAGTAAATTAATAAAGTTCATGGCATCCATTAGTGCAGCAGAGGTCTTGCTTCCTTTGTGGAATTCACATTGATATGGATCAAAACCTCAATTTTTATTTATAAATTAGACAATACGCGAATGTAATACTTTTCAAAGTACATATTACATTCGCGTAATACTTTGAGAAAGTAATATTTTCTCAAATAAAGTAATCATTCGCTAAGTTTTGATTTTAATACTACAAATTTGTTGATAAAACATTGTTAAGTTAACTGTGTTATAGACTATAATATTAAGGAGTAAGTCCTACTCTCAACAAAATAACATGTGTGCCAATTTTTGTTACACAGATACTATAAAAAAGCATGTAAAACATATTTTGAAGATATTTTACTTCATCAAATTAAAAAATAATAATATCTATATAAACCACAACGGTTAATTTATCATCAACCAGTTACCAAGTCAACGCATCTTCGTTAGGATGGAAGCCAAAAACTTTTTCTGTTACCAAAAACTATTCTAACTACAAAGTTAACGCTAAAAACGTCAAAAATATTTTAACTGCGAGCACGGCCGATAAAGTGAAACTGACATAAAATTAGTTAAATTTATTTATACTTAAAGTATATTTGCTTTTTTAAATTAATACATTAATTATATGCAACCAAAAAATTAACGCAATTATTAATAAAAATATTTTGTATGAACAATTCTTATTAAAATTTTAAAATTAAAATTGTTATATGTTGTTTTAAATGCAATTTCTTGTATACATATTGCAACATGGAGGACCTCTAAGACCTCCACATTTTTTTTTAAATTGCCGCCTAGCCAACTTCAGGTCAGCATTCTCTGAAGCAGCGTGGTCACGAATATGTATAAATCAGAAACCTAGGGAGATGCTCATATTCTGGGGATAGGATAATATTATTAGAAAAATTACAGAATCGTTTATTGAAACAAAGGAAAGAAAACTGGATATGATTATAGCCCAAAACGCTGGCAAATTAGAAATGAAAATAGGTTTTTAGATCATTCCAACCAAAAAAAGTCACCAAATACCTCGTGACCACTGTCTGCACTTCAGCCTATTGGCTGTATCAAAGGAACTTGCACATTGTTACCAATGTTGATGTTCCATGCCCCAAGGGCGATTATTCAAACATGGCAAAATGATGCATCTACTTAACCTAAACAACGACAGTGACACACAAGGAAAATGGGTACTATTCGTCGGGAGAAGCATTTGGGATTTCAAATCCAGGCGACGGTCTTCGTCAGCAAAGTCATGCTCACATGAGGTTTATCACTTCTACTGATAAATCGAGTCGTTTTTGATACCGGGGGTAAGGGGGCCCTAATAATAATAATTATGTATGTATAAAACATTAGACACCCAGTAATTTTACACGGCAATCAACAAACTCAAGACGCCTTACCCACGTTGAAAAGAGCCTCAAGCATCTCAGATCACATGTTGTCAGTTGTGGTTTGCGTTCATATTTTCAAATCATAAATTAGAGAGAATCGGTTTAGGACGGTCGTCTTAAGAATATTCTTTGCAAAACCAAAGGCATCTGAATCAAATTTATATTTATTTGAGGCTCAAAAGTATGTATTCAGCTATTTTTTTGTAGGCCTGTTGAATCAGTTTTAATATCGACCTGTAGATTCTTCCAAGTTGACAACCGTCTCCAAACCTTCTTTGCCTCCCGCAGCTTCTTCTGTCTTCTTTTTCGGAGTTTTTCTTTAAAAGTATGTATTTGTCTTATTGTTATTGGAATTTGTTTGGATGAAAGAACTGTTCTGGGAATTCCTAGATCTCTCTGAGGAATTCTTCCACCTCTTTTTCCCATTTTATGACAGAATAGTTTACAGGTTGCTGTTGTGGACCAACCATGTTTTGTCAGAATGCAAATGTAAAATACATAATATATAAATGTTAATATGGATTTCATAAATAAGTAATAATTTTCGAAATTCGACTCTGTTAATTAGAGCCTCGATAGTTGCAAGTCTGCTGTATAAAAATATACAAAATACTTACTACATAAACTTATATACAACAGGTATGTAAAAAAAAAATTTGTGCTATGTATATATAATTTATTTTTTGCAGTATGTAAATTAATTAATAAGTGGCAGATTTGATAAAATAAAAACAATGAGATAATACTATTAAGAAGAGCAAACTAGTTTATGGCTGGCTTTTTGTGAAATGTTAATCTTGTCACCCAAACTCAAAGCCATTCCCTGTGAACAAAAAATAAATAAATTAGGAAATGAATATCTAATAAATATTAATTACAATAATATTCAATAACCTACCTACAGATATTAAGAAAATCGATGACTTACAACAATTAAAGAAAAAAATAAACCAACATTTAGATCGATACAATTTGACAATGCATAACAAGACATATAGCTAAGGAACAAATAAGCCAAATCCAAAATAAACTAATAAAGTGTAAGCCCCTCACCAAGCACATGAGCACGTCTCATTTTTGGAGACGCCAAGCAATAAAATAAAATGTACCTAAGTAGATTGTAATAGACAAATGTATTATGATTTAAATGTAGTTTTAATATTAAATAAAAAAAAAATTAAAAAAATATAGTATTTAATTTTCAAAATGTACATATTCAAAGAAAAAGTAAAGGCAGGCCTTATTTCAATGTATTTATTTTCTTATGCATAACATTTACATTACAAATTTAATTAGTAAATGTTATAAATAAGTAGAAATACATAAACAACATATATTATATATATGTGTTGTTTATGTATACACATATATATACAAGAGGTAGATTTTCTCGGTTATCTCGTGTCAGTTGGTCCTGAGAAGAACCGTTGTACATAAATGTATAATATATATATGTGTTAACTTTGAGATTCCCACGGGTTGAATATAAAAGAGGTAAATTTTCTCGGTTATCCCGCGTCAGTTGAATTCAAATTCGAACAAATTGTCAAACCCCCCAAAAACAGATAGAATTCTAAGAAGTAAGGTAATGCAAACAAAGGACCACTGCATTTTTCAAATTGAATTTACTGGGCTCTGAGCTGTCAGCCTTAAACAATGTGTTTTCACAAACGTGTAAGAGCGACACTTCGGTGACAAGTCACCCCCCCCCCCTGAAGATGAACAGTGTGATCTGTTTGAAACGTCGGGAGTACAACGGTCCTTCTCAGGACCACCTGACGCGATATATATATATATATATATATATATATAAAATCATTCATATCAAAGGTGTAGGAGAATCCTGCTTCGGAAAACCCTCTCAGAGACATGGAACAGACCAATATCCAGAGTGATATTGCTCAGCATAGCAGTAGCTCTTCCAACAAGCATAACCTTTGGCAGGTTGGTCCTGTATATTGGAATGTGAAACAACATACAAACCAATGCTCTGCATAATTTCAGGATTATCGATCATATCGCGCAACAATCAATAAAAATTCGTAATCAAATACACATACTTTCTAGTCTCTAAACTATTATAGCCAAGCATACCCTGAAGAAATTCGGTTGGGTAAAGCCAAGGATAATGCCCGTACTCTCTCATATAGAGATATCTTAAAAACTTTTTTTGTACTTTCTCTACCATAAGAGTACTTAAGCTCATGATGTGCCCCCCAAATCAACGAGCCACTCTCTAGTCTACTTCGCACCAAGGAGTTGTAAAGAGTCCTCAGTCCTTTTCGAAAACCCTGGCTGCACGCAAAACAAATCCTATTATTACTTTATTATTGCCTTACCATTGCATGTGATCGTGAAATGTCAGGGTGCTCACAAATCTAATGTCGAGATCCTTAACATTCAACGTTCGTGTCAGATTTTGGTTGTTCATTTTGTAGCGATAGAATAAGAGTTTTTTGGTCCCTAGTGAAAGATATAACCGTACATTTGGAAACATTAAACAGAAGTTTATTTCCCTTTTTCTTTTATAAATGAGCTTTCCCCATTTACATATATTTGATGTATCTACTTCTAGAAAATGAAAATCGCCAAATATGAAGAATTGGAAGAAAAATTGTTTGAGTATTTCTCCCAAATCCGATCAGCGAATATACCTACATCTGGTTTAATGCTTATTGAGAAAGCGAGGTCGTTGGCTCATCAGATGGGAATTGATTTTAAGGCATCAAATGGGTGGTTAGATCGCTTTAAAAAGCGACACAACATTGTATGCCTCGCGGTTTGTGGCGATTCCCAAAAAGTTGAAGAAGCGGAAGTTTCGAGCTGGATAGCAAACAATCGGCATATTTGGGAGAAATACGACGCAAAAAATGTTTATAACGTGGATGAAACTGGTGTTTTTTATAACATGATGCCGGATCGGACACTAGCTCTTAAAGGGGAGAAATGTCATGGAGGAAAACGTAGAAAAGAACGCCTGACAGACGCGTTGTGTACAAATATGGACGGATCCGATAAAGCAAAGATCATAGTCATCAGAAAATATGCTTTACAGGCCTTACTTTTAACAATTTTCCCGCTGTAACTTATTTCCATAATAAAAAAGCGTGGATGACGCGGGAAATATTTAAGAGCTTTGCTATTACGATGCAGAGAAAAATGGCAGCACAAGATCGTAAAATATTGATGATTTTGGATAATTGTTCAGCACATTACGTACCGGAAATTGTTTCGCCGAATATAGAATTTCTGTTCCTACCTCCCAATACTACGAGTGCTCTCCAACCGCTAGATCAGGGAATAATTCAAAAGCCATTACAGAAAAAGTTTATTGCATTCCTGTATTATACAGGTAAACAATGGCTGTTCTGTAGAAAACTTAAGAAAATGGACGGTATTGGATGCATGTCGAGCTATGAGTTTAGCATGGCAATCGGTAACATCTACAACAAACGCGAATTGTTTTAAAAAGTGTGGGTTTTCTTCGCTGCCCCTAGATGAAATTGACACCCCTCAAGCGAGTTTAATAACGGGTGAAAGAATTTTGTTGGGATCTACAAGTTACAATGATTTCATTAATTATCACCATGAAGTGATAACGTCTACTGTTTATGTTTCCGCGCCTCGTATTACGGTATCTGAGATGAGTGATGAGGACAATAATGACACTTTAATGAGGAAAGCAATGAAATTTCGTCTGATTCGTTATCGTCAACTTCCGAAGCTTTTCATGCCTTAGATGTTCTCCAACGACACATATCGGGAAGACCAGAATTACCGGTAGATGCATTTTCCCACTGTGATTCATTAGCTAAAATAATTATACGTGACAGTGAAAGAAATGTTAAAAGTAAACAGGGGAAAATAAATGATTATTTTAAGTGAATAATGTTTTAAGTGAACAATTTTAACGATTATTTTTAAGTGAACAATTTTAACAATTATTTTGAAGTGGTTGCCGCCATTGCCGGTAAGTACCTTTGTAATTTACATACAACTCATTTTATAAAAATGCCGCGATTTAACTGTAAAATTTTAATTTTTGAATTATTTTTATGTTTCAACTATGTTCGAAGCGGATCTAAATTTGAACACAATAAAAATATTATTTTGCGTTTACAATATTCTGGAATTTACAAAAATCTCTTCCGAAAAATTTTCTTATTAATTTACAAAAATTATCCATTTGCTTATCTGTTTTAATAACAAAACTAGTGAAAATATGTAGATATTCAGTTCCCTATGGCCCCCTTCCTCCGTTGTTTGCAGAACTCGCAATCGTTTTTGAGACTGCGCAACATTTTTTGGGGCGGCGCGTAACATTTGTTAGTAGGATTTTTTATTTAATTCTTATATGTGGGAATTTGTTATTATGAATTTTTATTTTTTGGTCCCTTGGATTTCGTTATATCGCGGTTTTACTGTATCACGCTAGTCGACATTTCCACCCTATTCTCATACCCCTTCCCCTTCCCCTGACATATTTTCGATGCAAATCTGTACCATTTGACCGATGGGACTCAAAATTTGTAAACTTATTCTTTAGGATTCGGCAGTTAACAAAGGCTATATTTCCTCCCTCCTCTTTTACCGTTTATCCTACCCCTGATATATTTTCGATGCGAATCTATACCGTTCAAATCAAACCTTTATTTCCCCCCACAAATTTATTTTCAACTTAATCCTAAACCCGCGCAATGCCAGGTACGAACAGCTAGTGTATTATATTGTTTAAAAAAGATTTAATTTGAAAGAAATAATATTACAGCTTAATAAATACGAATACATGTTTAATTTGAGTACAATTATAGTCATTAAATATAAAATTCAGATCTAAAAATACATTTATGATTTGAAAACCAAATTAAAAGAAATGGAAGGTGAAATGAAAACATGAAGAAACTACCTACCTGGCTCTTGGCCCTTATTCTTATGTGTCCTACAACTGGAGCATCTGGCTTGTTAAAAGGTTTTTCTATACTGAGGTTAGCCAGGGCATCTTCACCAAATATAGATCGAGCGTACATGTTGGCTGCCATGAAGCCACATTGGCCGGAAAGAGCCTAAAAATTAGATACAATATTAACATTTTGAAAATCCCGGAATAAATGTAGCTAAAAATATAATCTAACCTATTTTGAAAATAACATTATTCATACTTTGATGACTATTACACCAAACTCAAAAATAGACAGGATATATTTATTTATGCCCGTGTAAGTACTTGAGTAATTTACATCTATGATTTGCATTTTTAGACAAGATCTTTGGAAAGTGGATCTCATTAATATGTCATATTGAATAGGGTTTAAGGGATTTATAAACACCTGCAATTGAAAACCTAAAACGGATAGCAGAAATTGCATTTTGTGTTTCTTTACTTTTTGAAAAACATTTCTGTATTTATGCATGTATGTATATGTGATAACAACTTGTGAAATTCTTAGGGATTTTAAAATATATATTGGTGTTTTGCTTTAACCAAAACATTCCAAAAGTAATGTCAAACTACAGATTAGATAACGTTAATGATTCTGTTTTAATGAAAAAGAGAAGTGCACACTCCTTTCTTCAATTTTTTTTGAAGTGATGATCTTGATTTGATTAGTTTTATGAATCTGATTACACAAAAATAGTGTACTAGACTGCGGTAAAATTAAGGAACTAAAACTAATTTATGAATATTTTTTTTAAATTATCTGATTTTGTCAAGAATTAACTTTGAACAGTATGTTTTCAAGCAAAATGTGAAAAAAGTGTTAACTTTTATGAGTTCACTTACGGCAGTAATTCATGAATTAACAGAATATGGAATGAATAAATGATTAGAATTTGGAATGAATAAATAGAATTTCACAATACAGTAAAACCCCGTTAATTCGAACCCCGATAATTAGAAATTCGCCATAATTTTAAAAACCCACAAGTCCCAAAATGTTGATTTCATAGTAAATTAATCCCGGTAATTCATAATTCAAAATAATTTGTAGCCCCTTGCGCCACAAATCAATTCAAATTTTAATTCAAATTTTTTTTTAAATTTGAAATAATTGAAAAAAATATTTTGATTTTTGTCACATGTGAGAACAAATATGTCAATATCGGGTACTTTGTTAATATTAATGTCGCGATCTTTGTATTCGCATAATAAATACAGTAAAAATTCAGTTTTACGTTTCTCATTTTTTTCACATTTTTCCACTATTTACACTGAAAAGTCGAAGTTCATCTACATACATACCCATTAGGGTGGTCCAGGCCCATATAGTAAAAAGAATAAATTCAAATATAGGTGTCGCCACCCCCTTGATTTGTTCCACCTACCATTCCTATTATTAAAAATTTCAGCCCCCTATCTTATATACAAGGGGGTGCTCATCGAATTAGAAGTTTCTGACAAAAGTTCAGGATTTTTAGTAAAAAACGTAATTTAAGGTTTATTAATATTACAAGTATTTTAATCAAATAAGTATATAAAGTATTTAAATGTGAACAAAATTTGCTAACAAAGCAATAATTAACATAATATTAGTCGCAATCTTTCAAAACTGTGTTTGTTAACTCCTTTTTGGATGTTTCAGTAGAAATGGATTTTTCTGTTTTTTTAGTGATGTGAAGTAAAAATTGCTTTCCTTCCTCATTGTTACTGAGCATCGTGTTGTAAAAATTTTTTGACGCAGCTTTTGCCTTGAAGGTAATCAACATTATCATTCCAAGTCTCAGGAGGTAATTGCAAGAAAGAGTCCTTGATATCAAGAAATAAAAGCTTTTTCAACGTTCTTTGTATTGCAAAAGCTTCTAATGTAACTTCTGAGGCAAGCTTTGCAGAATCACCTCGTACTGAAAGATTACCGCCATCAGAATTTATTTTTTGAACAATAGCCTGTTTCTCAGCATCAGACAGCTTGTCAGAAAACAAGGCAAATGCAACTAGTCCATCTGACAAATACCGTAAGTGACGCTCTAATACATCCCTAGCTGCTATACTGATTTCGGAATCAATGGCTTCGTACAATTTTAAGCTCTTCCAAAGTAATAATACTGGTGCATCTGCTTCCAAAGGCGCTTCGATCCAAACTTTGTTGAGCACACCAAAACTAACAAATAGAACAATTTGTTTTCCTTCTCTCTTGGTTAGTTTAAATGCTTGTAAATTATTTCGAAAGAGAAAAATCTTCAAAGCATACAGCAATTTCGCCATCTAACGAGCATAATGAATCAGACCTGGAGCGCATTGGAGGAATTTTACTATGTCATTACTATGAATACATGTAACAAATTAACGGGGTGGCCAAATGAAAAAAAAATTTTTTGGACCACCCTAATACCCATACAAATATTTCGAGCCATTTTGCGCTCGTAAAATCGCAATGGCTGCCGCGCCATTTTGCGTGCGTAAAACGGTTTCGACAGTTATTATTTACTGTGTATTTATATTTCTGTATTACGTTATTCGATAATATTCTTTACTTTACTTTAATTTGCCATAACATCGCGACAAAAAGTACAATTGATTATAAGATGATTGATGAAATATATAAATATTGACAGAATGGTTAATGTCCGCGAGAACTTTCTGTGGGTGGTATCATTCTGAAGAAGACTCCAAATCGCAGTCGGGCTGAGTATCCCGGATTACGTAAATAGGGTTATTTTAAGTTTTTTTTTTAGCAACATGTACATTTTTGAAAATTAAAGTATAAATTGTTTTTATTTTCATAGAATGTTCATTTTCTTTACAATTTTAATTTCTTAACTTTTACGTTTTCCTCAGTTTTATCCCGTTTTTTGCTGTCCCCGGAGAAGTGTAAAACTGAGGTTTTACTGTACTGCGTTTTCGAAATGATTTCTTGAAATATGCCCAAATACAGACGTTTTTCACAAAATTAATTATTTCATGAGTTTTACGATTTACGGCGAATTTCGCGATCGTATCGCAATCTTAAATTTTTTTTGTACCTTGAATTTCGAATTAACGGGGTTCCATTCAAATTAATTAATTAATTAAGAATTAACAAGGTTCTACTGTATTGAAATCGATATTTTAATATCTTAATCATCTAGGATGGTGTCCTCCTTCTTTTAACTCTTTACTTTATAAATATCCTTCACTTTCTCGAAACATTATAGGTGAACTCATGCTATCTCAAGCAGGTATGAAAGTGTGTACATAATAAATAGAGACATTTTTATAAATTTTTGTATCATTTTAAAAAGGATTTAGTATACCATATCGGGAGTAAGGCACTTCATGTTTGTCGAACTAAGCAAGTGCTGCAAATATTCGTGTAAATCAGTCAGATTTGTATTGACTGAAACTTTATTTTCCCATTCAAAGTTAGCCCACATCTGTCGGAAGTCTGTGTCACTGCAAGATGCTGGTTCTATGTAATCCATTATGTCCACGTGTATGTCATTGAGGACCACAACATTTCTGTCTGATGCTGCACCAGTTACGTCGTAAACTAAGAGAATATAAAGATTTATTAAGTAAACCATTTTTAGACTTTTAGTCTTATGAAAAACAAAATAAGCTTTATTAATAGATGTATGCATACCTATGTTACCAAATATGATTCCATTTTCTGTTGAAGCAACCTTCACGTGAGCTTTAATGGTACAAAAATCATGCGGAGCAAGCACAACTGGTGGTGGTCTTTCAACGAGGCTGAGATCACCCAAAGTTGCCATTTCCAATGTACAATTTTGAAGAGTGTCACCTGTAAAATGAAAATACATGGTTATATCATGGAGAACAAATATTATAAACATAAAATATATAAAATAAATATTAGAATTATTAAATGTCCCAAATGCATTTGAAAATGTGCCATTTGCTTTTTTTAATTACATTATTTATATAAATATTTTTATATATATTATTTACATACATAAATACACAGACTCCTGATTATTCGGTACCGGATTATCCTGGATGCGGATTAACAAGATGAATTTCAGAAGTCATTGAAATTTTTTTTTTTTAATAACAAAAATATTTCACAATGTTCATAATGGTTAAAAACATGTTTAGAGTAAAAAAACATCAGCTGTCGTCATGTTTGAAAACTCTCTCTGATCTCTCAAAATGTTTATTTTATTTTTATTATTATTTAGTTTGTTTTATTGTTTTATGAGGATTAGTTGTTATTATTATTATCAGTTGTCATTTCTTTACAATATAGAGCGAAATTTATAACAGCAATCTTGCTTGACATCAAAAATCAGAGTCACAGTTTGTATTTGATTTGCACAGCCGAATTTTTTTTATTTTTGAAGAATTAAAACTGTAGGGTGGTTTTATCGCAACTTCTGGATGGCTAACTTTGTTTAAAAAAAGGCAAGGTATCTGAAAAATTGCCATTCAATTAAAAAAATTAAGCAATGACGATCAAGCTGCACGAGAATTCACTTTTTTAGGAACACATGTTTCGAGCATTTAAAGAAGTCGAAGGTCTTATGCGGGAGAGAATTTAGAATGTTAATTAAACCGACAAAGAAATGATGACGATTTTCTCAAATTTGAAGAAAATCGTGAAGAATAAAAATTACAAAATTCACAGGTGCAGGTTACCAAAATTGAAAAATTGTTGAGTACAGGATGTTGATGTGCAATCAGCATGCGACTGGCTTAATTCAAATGAAATTGCGACTGATCACGAAGTATTAAACAACAAAGATATTTTACAACATGCAGTAAGTATAATGATGAACAGAAATGTAAGTTAATTTCTGTAGAAGAATCAACGGTGCTATTTAAAACATTCATCTTTATCTTCTTTCATTGATTCCAAATTCTTTTTTGTTGCCTTTATAGTGAAGTAAATAATAATTGTGCAAAGAAAAGTATTTGACAACTGCAACATATCGGCAACATTTTTGATGTGCGTAAATACATGCGCACGACTTTCGGACAGTAGGCGCGCATGGTGCATGATTTTTGGAAATGGTCTGCACTGTTAGACAATTTTTAAATACTTCTGGATTAACTGGGAATTCAATTATCCGGGATTTTTTTTTATCAACCATAACAGACAATCAGGAGTCTACTATACATGTAAATTAAAAATCTTATTATTTTTTCAACTCTGTGACAAGAGTAATGAAAAAGTAGTTTTCAGCTCTGTGAAAAAAGTTTTAGAAGAAGAAATGTAAAAAAAATCTTTTACATTTGTATTTAAATTAACAAGAGAATTCTATGGAAAATTTCAAGGGAAAGAAACAGAGAACATACACTTTTTCAGTCAGCAATATGGTATAATAAATATAGCCAAACTGAAAGCGATACCCAGAACCAAAGAAAATACAGCCTGATAATGAGAAGAGCCAACTCCAATAACCTACTTAGGCAATGAGTTGGGACAGTCTCAGGAAGAAGAAGAGGAAAAAGGTAAAATAAATATTAATTTGACAGAAAAATTTAAATTATAAATCACATAAAACTAGACATTAAAAAAAAAAAACAAAAATTATGAAAGAATCAATCTATCAACTGAGTGTAGACGTTAGAAATAACAAAAACGTAAAGACCTGGAGAATGAAAGCTTTTAGAGTGCCACCAGTATAAATCGGCGTGCGAGGGAGGGCGTCGTTGTGTTATGTTTATGTAAACAGATGGAATAAAAGACTTTATGTGACACACTGTTTTTGGGACTCTATGAATAATAATATTATAATTATAGTGAGATTTATTGTCTATAGATAATATACATGTACAACGTATTATTTATGGATTATTGTCTCATCTTTTATTTTTTAATAAAAAGAGAATCACGCTGTAGCAATGGACCGGGTGGTGAGTGCAGCTAATTGGATGGCCTAGAGCCATAAAACAGGAAATATTGTTGAATATTTCCAACGGACTCGACCCGCGGAGATGAGGATGATAGTACGCCTGCACCGGGCGCTAACGTGGAGTTAGCTATAGTACTTGACAGACTCGATCCGCGATGATGATAATGATAGTATGCCTGTACCGGGCGCCAGCGTGGAGTTGGCTATAGTACTTGAGCTGCAATGATGATGATGATGATGATAGTACGCCTGCACCGGGCGCTAACGTGGAGTTAGCTATAGTACTTGACGGACTTTGGAACCCGTGTACGAGGCGTGATACTCTCGGTTTTTTGAGACTGACATATGGTCAGTACGAAATTCGAAATATTTTCCAAATATTTCTGGACCTTGGAATCCGCGTACGAGGCGTGATAATCTCGGATAAATGGCCGTTCGCGGCATTTATGGAAATATTTTCGAATATTTCTGGATTTAACCCGAGTACGAGGCGTGATAATCTCGATTCCTGAGACTGACATATTCAGTCATAGAGTCAGAATTATTCCGAGAACCAGCAATATGGGTGTGCCCGGCTGGTATACCGAAAATTAAAGTGGGGCGGCCGGGCTGCAGACCGACCGCCTCAGTATTGTATCTGATCTATGGGGACCCAGCCCACAAATCAGAGTCTTGTCGCACAAGACCGGGTGTTTCGGCCTGGACGTAGACTGGCGGAGGAGCATCATTACTGAACAGTGCGTGGAGCACATAGAAAACATAAAAAGGGGGATTAAAAAATAGTGGCCCTAAACCGGGTCTTTTACAATCAACACAAGCGCAATCGCTGATAGCAGCGTCACCGGCTGAGCGATACCGTGTCGAAAAAGGTGACTTTCAGTCAAAATCAAATACTGACCGCTATGGCAGTCCGATTTTATTAAAACTTTCTGTATTGTATTTTTCTGATAAATACCTATTAAAAAAAAAACCAATATAAATTGCACCAAAGGCGCAGGGGGAATTTTATTTGATAAAATTATTTATTACTGACGTAATATGGATTGTCCACATAAAATATACATTATTATTACTGTAATTGTTATAGGATAGGAATATTAATGATTGCCAATGCAATATGATTAAATTATGGACCTAATACACACCGGTATGCTGAAAAACTCGATATAAAGCGCATAAAGATTGCTGACCAACGTGCAAATCAGGTCACTCGAGAAGGCAAAATGAGACGTAGAAAAAAACAAATCGACATCTTGGGAGGCTTACACGTCGGCAGAAGATCTATTATATGTACCAAAAATAAACGACGCTACGTAGGTAATTTTTAAAATTGTATTTGTATTAATTATTTATGTATAAAACTTTAAACGAGTTTTTCTCAAAATAATGTTTTCAAAAACGGTGTCCACGATATTTTAAAAAACTACTCGACAGATTTAAATGAAATTTAAACATCATATTTTAGGCATTAAAAACTTGTGCTTAATCAAAGGATTTTGTTTGACGTAAACTTTTTTTTTATAAATAATAAATGAGTGATTTTTTCCCTCAAAATTCATAATTAAGTTTTCAAAAACCGCCATTTTGTTAAACTTGTAAAAAAATAAAAAAGCTTCGATTAAGCACAGGATAAACTATTGAAGTACTAATTTTTTTTGTTTCATTAAATTTAGATAAACCACTAAGCACTGATGGTCACCGCGAGGCACTATTTGCAAGACAGGGTCAAGAATCGAGCTTCTATCGTGGTCCAGTATTAATAATTTTATTTGAAATTTTCGGTTTAGTTACTTAAAATATAGTGTAAAACATTGGTATTATGTATTGAATCAAAACATTACACAACCGTTCAAAAAAAAATCTTGAAAATGTCTATTTTTTGCGCTACATGTAACCCCTTAAATCAGCCGTACGATAGGTAAGCCCTATGAACACCAAAAAAAAAGACTTCCATTCTTACCTCCCATATAATTTTTTTTTTCGACTCTACGAAACATCTAAACCTATAAAACTCAATGTCTGTCTGTCTGTTCTCTATACAAATCTATATCGTTTATCCGATTCGATTCAAACTTTGCATACTTATGCTTTAGGACTCTGCGGGTAATATATGCTATATTTCCCCCCTATTCTTTTAACCCTTCCCCTCCCCTGATATATTTTAGATGACCGAGTAGACTCAATATTTGGAAACTTATTCTTAAGGACTCGGGGGGTAACATATGCAACATTTCCCCCCTATTCCTTTAACCCTTCCCCTCCGCTGATATATTTTTGATCTGTACCGTTTGATAGATCGGTTTCAAAATTTGGAAACTTATTCTTAAGGACTCGGCGGGTAACATATGCGACATTTCCCCCCAATTCTTTTAACCTTTCAACTCCGCTGATATATTTTCGATGCAAATCTATATATACCGTTCGAATCAAACCATTGTTTCCCCCCACAAATTTATTTTCAACTTAATCCTTAACTTAGTCCGGGTACGAACAGCTAGTCTATAATATATCTTGATTAAAAAATGTGTAACTGCACAATTAAGAATGTGTTTTCAAATCAATTAGTCAGTATAACAGATTGTTAGTTAACTTTATAAAAACCACTACCAGATTTTAGGTCTACCGATTTCGAGATGTACCCATCTCTTCGTCAGGACCAACACTACACCACTACATTCACAACACTACACACCTCAACCATAGTATTGTTACACTTCCACCAATAATTGATCACATGCGTGTTAGTCTTGTCAGGGATAAACATGCACTGATTAGCCTAATGAACCATCAGGGATCTACCAAAAGAGAGTGAGAGGGGGCGGGGTCTAAGTGGGTGTTACCCCATCTTTTGTGAACATTAAATTAAACAAAGGGCTATATGGAAAATTAATTTGGTTGTTAATTAGGGGTGCTCTATTATTCACCGCCTCCCTAATGTAAAAAATTTCTAAATTCATTAGGCTAATCAGTGCATGTTTGTCCCTGACAAGACTAACACGCATGTGATCAATTATTGGTGGAAGTGTAACAATACTATGGTTGAGGTGTGTAGTGTTGTGAATGTAGTGGTGTAGTGTTGGTCCTGACGAAGAGACGGGTACGTCTCGAAACCGGTAGACCTAAAATCTGGTAGTGGTTTTTACAAAGTTAACTAACAATCTGTTATAATGTCTAACCACAAAGTTAATGCTTTAAATATTAATAATATTAACAATCATCAGGACATCATTGGCAACTACCAATGCGGCTTCAGGCCAGGCAAATCATGCATTGATCAAATTTTCTCCTTGAGACAGATCTTAGAAAAAACGTTAGAACACAATGTCGAAACTCATCATTTCTTTGTAGACTTCAAGGCCGCGTATGATAGCATAAATAGGAATGCATTGTACAATGCAATGAGTGAGTTTGGAATACAGCATAAGCTGATCAATCTGATGAAACTAACAATGTCCCCAGTAATGTGTAGAGTTAGAGTTGGCAGTGATCTGACCGAGCCCTTTGAAGCGCTCCACGGGGTGAGACAAGGAGATGGATTGGCCCACCTCTTATTCAACATAGCCTTAGAAAAAGTTATTCGTGACTCAGGAATTGAGATAAGAGCAACGATATTTGACAACTCTGTGCAACTATTAGCTTATGCTGATGATATTGACATAATTGCGAAAACCCTCGATGCTTTATTAATGCCTTCATAAATCTTGAAAGTTCTGCCAAAAACATGGGTCTCATAGTAAACCAGCAGAAGACCAAATACATGGCCATAGGATGCACCCAACAAATCCCAACTCTCTCGTGTGGAAGTCAAAATTTTGAAACGGTACCTAGATTTACATACCTAGGATCCCTGATAACAAGCAACAATAATACTACAGAGGAGATGCAGAAGCGCATAGTGAGCGCAAATCGCTGTTTTTTCCGCCTACAAAAGCAGATAAAATCCAGATTGCTGTCCAGAAACACCAAGATATTAGTGCACAAAACGCTTATTAGGCCAGTGCTCACGTACGCAGCTGAGATGTGGGTACTAACTAAGAGGAATGAGCGAGCACTGGACAGAAAATTTTGAGGCGTATCTTCGGACCGGTTCTAGAAAATGGACTTTGGCGCAGACGTTACAACAATGAGCACTATACTCTATTTAAGGAGCCAAACGTCACAAAATTTATAAAACTGGGAAGACTTTGGTGGCTGGGTCATGTGGAGAGAATGTCCGAGCATCAAGCACCAAAGTCTCTGCTGAACTCAAGGCCAATAGAGCAAAGGAGCTTAGGAAGGCCAAAATTAAGATGGAGTGACAACGTCCTCAAAGATATCTCTGCCTTAGAGCTTCGAAACTGGAGAGCTGGCACTAGACCGAGATGAGTGGAGGAAAATTATTGAGGAGGCCAAGACCCACCAAGGGTTGTAGTGCCAAGAATGATGATGATGATTATTAACAATTAGTCAGTGCTCAGTCAAATAAAAATCCATTATCATCACCTGTTTGGTTAACAATCAAAACATCAAGCACAATATCATATTGGTTCACTGTGACAATGGCTTCGGAATAAACTGGATCAGAGAATCCAGTAAGCTGGGTGACTTTGGCAAGGCGTGAAGGAGCATCTTCCTCATCACCTTGTCCAGGGCGGCCAACCACCTATTAGAAAAATAATCACAATGTAAATACTCTATTTGAATAACCAAACTGAAATTGAAATTTTGAATAATAAAAATGAAAAAATAATGAATGATTGTTATATTTTCATCAGGACAGGTCAGGACGTGGGTTAAATATTGATTAGAAGATTTTTCACTGACAATCAGTAAAGCTAAACAAAAGCATGTAAAAAGACTCAGGTGTTAGTTGGTGATAAAAAAGATAAAATATTTACTAGAGAAAGACAGGCACAAAAATATTGGTAAGAAAGATATATGTATGTACATATTAACAAATATAATTAAATATAAATAAAACTATGTACCTACATACACACTATCAAATTTAAATTTCTCCTTTAAAAATGTCAAAAATAGTATTTAAGCAAAGGCAGCAATATCCAAAAAAAATTGAGTGCAGTTATCGAGGATTACTAATTTGTAATGTATTGAATTCCAGATTTTATGGAAACATAGCCTATTCATTTATAGGAAACATGATTTTGGAAGGAAAGATACATAAAAACTAGAATTCGGTATATTTTAAATTAGTAGTCCTCGGTGAATGCATTGAAAATATTTGATTTTTTTGGATAACAATGCCTTTGCTTCTGTACTCCACAATTGATTAATTTATACCATCACCAAATGGTTTTACTAATCACTTATTACACACTTTGAATTTTTATTGGTGAACTTATTAGACAATATGTGCCTGATTTAACAGGTTTAAGAAGGAAATATAAAAAAGTCTAATAGAATGGAGGAATTAAGAAAAATAATTTTTAAACATACAGCTTTATTGAGAGACACTTCAAATACATCGTGTCCACCTGCTTCTCTGGATCCAGCCAACAGGGAGAAATTGATAGTCTGCTCAACTCCGGCAATACCAGCTGCGCCAGCCAGTGCTTTTTCTTTCTCCTAAAAATATTTACATTACGTTTAATATTACAGTGTTAACTTCATGGGACTTTATTGTCGATGCAAAAGGATGGTCGGATGGTCCAGAAGTATATGCATAACCCCATCTGACTTCGATAATCCTCATGAAAACAAACCGCCATTTTAACTTTTACAATAAATTAATTATCATGCCCTTGCCGCAGCGTGGTTTAAAACAATAAACAATAACATTAAAGCAGTGCTCATCTGTATCTTCGCTCTACCTGTCACCATAATAACTTTACATAAACCTACATAGTGCATCCTACGGCATGCTTAAAAAATTTAAGAATCATCTAAGACTGAACTGGTGGAAATAATCATTATGTGAGCTGCCTGTACTATAACCATAGTTTCTCGAAACGAACGTGATCTGTCTACCTGCTTCGGTCTGCCTGTGAGACGTACTCCGCATTCCCCGATATTCCTATACGAATAATTTGTATAGTTGAACTGTCATACTGACTTCCTGCCTTCCTTCTTCTAACCAACTAACTGACTTCCTTCTGTGGTATCTATAACGTCGAATCTCCAGGTAACCTTGTTTACAGTGCGAAAAGAGAAACCAAGCATCTCTTGTGAAAGAACTTTGTCATCTTAAAAGTAGCTTCTGTCAAAGCCGAGTTTATTTATTGTTTCCATTCTTGTACCCCGTAGTCTCATACCAGCGTCAGCTCACTTGGCTGCCAATAACTTTTCATCATGTTACCGTGAATATTTTTGTTACTGTCTTTAATGTACGAGGGCGGTCCGATAAGTACTTAGCCCCACCGCCAGGTGCCACTATCGCAAGAGAAATTTACTATTGTGTAGTACATTCTCGTAGACGGCTACTTTTTCATTTCTACTCAGCCGAATTGGATTCATAGTTTTGATTTGACCGCGTGTGGAAGCGGGCGTGTCCGCAGATTTTAGAAAAAAGGAAAAAGAGCAATATCGGTCGGTGATTCGATTCTTGTTTTTGGAAAGGAAATCGCACAGCAAAATCAAAGAGCGCTTGGATGCTGTGTACGGTGACTCTTCTCCTTCGATGGCGACCGTTAAAAATTGGTTTAACGAGTTTCAACGTGGTCGCACATTGGTTTTTGATGAGCCACGCCTAGGTACCCCGAAAACGGCTACCACGGAGGATAACAAAACAAAAATTCATGGTCTCGTATTGGTAGACCGCCGATTGAAGGTGCGCGAGATAGCTGAGACAGTAGGCATCTCTAAAGACCGCGTGGGTCATATCCAGCATGAAATTTTGGGCATGAGAAAGCTGTCGGCGCGATGGGTGCCGCGTTTGCTCACTCTGGACATCAAGCGAAACCGTGAGACCACTTCAGAGCAGTGTTTGATGCTGTTTAAGCGCAATCCGAAGGGGTTTCGTTTCGTGACTGTTGACGAAACATGGATCCACTGGTACACACCAGAGACCAAGGAACAGTCGAAGCAGTGGACTTCACCTGGCGAACGTGCTCTGAAGAAGGCGAAGACTGTCCTGTTGGCCGGAAAGGTGATGTTTTCTGGGATTCACAAGGAGTGATATACATAGACTACCTGGAGAAGGGCAAAACGATCACAGGGCTGTAATATGCCGAATTATTAGGCCGATTCGACGCTGAATTGCAGAAAAAACGGCCCCATTTGGCGAAGAAAAAGGTGCTCTTCCACTATGACAACGTACCAGCTCACACCTCCGCCCTCGCTACGGCCAAATTGGTCGAATTGGGCTACGAACTGCTGCCCCATCTACCATATTCTCCAGATTTGGCCCCGTGCGACTTCTTTCTGTTTCCAAACTTGAAAAAGTCACTCGCCGGGCAGAAATTTGAGTCGAATGAGGAGGTCATCGCCGCCACGGAGGCCTACTTTGCAGACCTCAAGAAAACATATTTTTCAGACGTGTTAAAGAAATTGGAGCATTACTGGGTCAAGTGTATCAAGCTAAAAGGAGATTACGTTACGATAAATCGCCACTTTTCCAAAATTTTCGTTTTTCTTTTGTAGGTTAAGTACTTATCGGACCACCCTCGTATGTGTAAATATATAAAGAATTTTTTTTTTATACTATAAAGAAGTTAGAGATGCTACACGAAGTTACGACGGAAGGACAGACAACAAAATTATTATAATTGGAATAAATAACAAATATATCTGTAATATTTTTTAATGAGCCCGGGGCTACCCGTGCGCCCTAGCGCGACTGACCCCAGGGGCCAGGGCGCACCCGTGCATCCGGAATGTAATTAATTATTTCTCGACGGCTGCGTATCTTAATTTAATTTCTCTCTCGTAATTTCTATTAGTTGAAAAACTGAGCCAAAGATTAAAAGTATTATAACTTCAAAGTTTAATAAAGTTATTATTAAAATTATCTTTTATTTCATTTGTAGATCCCAAATTAACAATATAAACTATAGTTTTATGTATAACGTACGTAGTTTCTATAAAGCTCAGTATTGTACACGCGGCCTCTCAAGTCCCACGTCGGTACTAGTGTAATAAAAAAACTACCTCGGTAGTTAAAGGTTAATATACAAACATAAAAGTACATAATTACCTGGTTTGTTAAATGAAGTATTTTGGTCTCTTTCGTCAAACATTGCTGTCGGTTATTATTCTATAAATCTGTTGTCTTTGTTTCAGTTGTTGATTTTGTTTCTAAAGCTAAATTATATTTTTTTGTGCTTTATTCAGCTTCATATTTTTATTTTCTACATTCGCGGGATACATTTTTGAAAATAGGAATAAAAGATGCCAATAAAAAAAAAACGCACTCAGCGAATGTCTGCCCGCCCCGCGAATATTATTGTAATGAATCATATGATAGTATAGTTTCCTTGAAAAGTGTAGAATATATGTTTTACTGTAATTTATTTCCTAAACATACCTTATTGGCTAGCTCCAAAGCATTCTGGCTCGCTTGCAGCATGTTGGAGAGAGCAAGTCTGCATTCTGAAGTATATATTTGTACAAGAAGAGGAGGTCTCTCACTTAAAACGCGTAGGCAAAGAAGTATATGTTCTGTATCATCATTGGTTATAGGTTTTGATGGAATTCCTGAAAACCAAAGAAATATTGTTGGACATTGTATTACACCTACAGCTAATTTATAGTATAAATATCATCATCTTACCAGATTTGCCGTAGTTCAGAATTGCAGCCATAATGAGCATAGCTTCATTGGTAAGAGCCACGTTTTGATAGCGCAGGGCCAGCTTGACAAGGGCAGAAGCCAAACAGGCTCCCAGGAACATGTCTCCTCCGAGGATCCCTGAGCGAAGTAATTTTGATGAGCCTGACGCATTCTCAATACCCTCAGGCCTGAAAAAATTGACAAATAAAAGTACATATTTATTTCATTCTGTTATATTATTTCAAATGTTTCATACGAGAGCGGTCCACTAAGAACTTAGCCTCACCGCCCGATGGCGCCACTATTGCAAGAGAAATTTACTATCGTGTAGTACATACTCGTAGACGGCTACTGTCAAAATTTCAGCTGAATCGGACTCGTAGTTTTGTCTTGACCGCGTGTGGAAGTTCTGGGATTCACAAGGTGTGATCTAGATCGACTACCTGTAGAAAAGAAAAACGATTACAGGGCTGTACTATGCCAAAATATTGGGCCGATTCGGCGGCGAATTGCAGAAAAAATGGCCCCGTTTGGTGAAGAAAAAAGTGCTCTTTCACCATGACAACGCACCGGCTCACACCTCAGCCCTCGCCACGGCCAAATTGGTCGAATTGGGCTACGAACTGCTGCCCCATCCACTGTATTCTCCAGATTTAGCCCCGTACGATTTCTTTTTGTTTCCAAACTTGAAAAAGTCACTCGCCGGGCAAAAATTTGAGTCGAATGAGGAGGTTATCGCCGCCACGGAGGCCTACTTTGCAGACCTCGAGAAATCGTATTTTTTAGACGGGTTAAAAAAATTGGAGCTTCGCTGGGTTAAGTGTATCAAGCTAAAAGGAGATTATTTTGAGAAATAAATCGCCACTTTTCCAAAATTTTCGTTTTTCTTTTGTAGGCTAAGTACTTATTGGACCGCCCTCGTATAATCTTCAGACCATAATACATTGAGATAGTATTTTATACACGTTTATTAATTAATGCTTGCATATTTATTATACCCTTGAGCTTTTTAGCATTCGGGCGCATTTCTTTGTACCCCGGAGAAATCTGTTTTACGATTAACTTTTTAAAGCATACACTTTTTTGATTAAGTATAAAAATTGACTGTTTAGTTTCCACTTACACTTACACATACCGCGTGATTTGAATTGATTGGTTGTATAATTTGAGAGCCTGCATAGTGAAAAAACAAAATTACAATCGTTAAATTAAATTCAGTTAGTGTTAATTCGTGTAATCTAGTGGTTGCCGTTTACTTCGGTGGTTAAGAGTAGTTGTCACTGCGTGTTGTTTGTACTGACCAAAATTTGGGCTACACAAGTTCAAACTAGAGCAGCAGAGGAATAGTCAGTTTGTAGTAGTGCTGTGTAACACAGATGTATGGCCATATGCATTATCAGGTGACCAGGGGTCGATGCGTCGGAGGGTTATGTATCGCCTCAATTTCTTCGTATTTAATCAATTGCATATTCTTTCAACACCAAAACATGACAAAGAAAATTAGACACTACACACACTTTTTTATTGCGATATAGATTTATGTACATTGAAATAAAATGAGCTGTAATTCAATAACAAATAAAAAAAATCATCATAAAATTTAGAGTCACATCACAAGTCACAAAGAAACCACATCTCCGGAGCTCTTTTGGTTTTTTGGATTGAATATTTTTATATAAGTGCCATATAAGATTTAATTTTAAAAAAATCTTGTATGTGTTTGTACGGACAGCGTGTAAACAGCCATCCACTTTATTGAATTTAATATTCAATTAATAAATACCTCTCAATATGATATCCGCTTACACCTTGCAAAAATTCATGTTTTTAACGTCTCAATCTGTGAGTGTGGACAAGAGGAGGAGGATTTGAACCACTTGTTTTTCAATTGCATTTTAAATGTCGGTACTCAGTCCCTACTCCAGGATCTTGCAGATCTTAATGTCCCTTTCCCTACAAATATCCAGCTCTTGCTTACAGACTGCCGACGGGAAGTATTGAAAGTGTTACTACGATTTTTAGAGAGTAATTGCATTGAGCTGTAATGTTTATGTCGATGACCTATTGACTAGTTTTTGGCAATAACATCCTTTTACTGGGTGACAAGCCATTAAATTTAAAAAAAAAAAAACTATGATAATCATGCAAAAAATTTCAATTTCGTTTCCTCTCTCTGAAGAACATACAGGAGTAAACCAAATAAAATGCCTTCAAATGATCACTGACCTGTGATAAGACTATTTATTCTCTTCAACTTCGAAGACAGTCGAAATTCACAAAAAGATCACAAAGATCTTCGTGGCGCCCTTTTTAAACAGAAATCTTGAGAAGTTTTTGATATAGTTCCTCAACGTCATAAATAACACGCGTAAGAATATAAGCTGGTGAAATCCCGGAACAATATGATTACAACATTTACTAATCAATTATAACATCCGCTCGTTCGATGTGTAAAAATTGCACATTTCAGAAAAAGCAGAAAAAACGCAAGCAATTGTTTTCTCATTTCGTAATTCAATTCACAAAATTCAAATATGTTTCTTCACGCCGGCGTGGGCGCATTGAATTTGTGCTCCGGGTACGCAGGCTGCCCAACGCCATCTTGCGTCGAGTTTGGCCTCACAGAAGCGTCGTCATTATTAACATAATATGGAGAAAACCCAAATATGCCTTCAAGAAAGGTTTTTATATTTTTAAAAGTTATTAAATTATTTATCATTTTGAGAGGTATATATTGTGACGAAATAAATCATGTTCGTCACACTCCTTCGCGGAACACTTAAAAAAAGAATTATTTTTGCACAGCACCGAGAGGATCCTGAGATTGAAATTGAGGAGTAAGGTTAGTCCCATTCTTCTCCAACTGAACTAGCTGGTGATGACGAGGGGGTCAGGTCATGAGGATCAGAACCTCACGTTATAATATATTTATCTAATCTGTTGCCTTACTAAATTTTTTAATGATTTTTGGATACTGCAATATTTTAAATATTTTTATATTAGTTGCAATGAAATTCTCTTAGTATGTATATAAAATTTAATTTAAAAAAACAATGTCTTAATACTTTTTAGAATACTGCAATATAGGAGTTGGAATATGAATAGTGAATGGATATTTCAGAAAAAAATTGATTGAAAGCATGTTTAACTGTAATTCGGGAAAAAATTTGAAAACTCTACACTAAATTGATTCTCCAGACAGCAAAAACGTAAATCGTGTATTATAGGGCTCTAAAAACCAAACAAGATAAAAAATGCACTTACTGAGCTACACTGAAAGCTGATTGCGTGGCGTATGTTCCATCTGATGTAACCAGCTGCCTGGTGACCGTGATGTTAACCTTTACCGGATTATCCTTAGCAGTCTTGTTCTCCTCAGCCACTAGTGGAAGGTCACCGAGACAGGTTTTGATGACCTCGAGTACTGCTTGTGCCCCTTCCAAGCCTTCGCAGAACTCTGCCAAGAGCCACAGAGCTGATCGTAGCACACGCAAGGAGCGCATCATCGGGAACCAGTCAAGCAGTTTCTGATGGATATTTAATGAACATTACAAAGTAATCCTCTAAATATTTTGTACAAATTAGTATGTCAAAAAAATCTGACTAAAAATGGTATACACTCAGATTT
The DNA here is from genome assembly GCA_016648135.1 of Agrypnia vestita. Lineage (NCBI taxonomy): Eukaryota > Metazoa > Arthropoda > Insecta > Trichoptera > Phryganeidae > Agrypnia > Agrypnia vestita. The sequence goes on along the minus strand of JADDOH010011359.1, from coordinate 17,141 downwards.
AAGAAAAATAAATTTGCTTCAATGCACCCACTGCTAAAATGTTACCACTGTTAAATTACAAAGCAGTGATGTATAAAATGATTAACTGATTAAATGATTATAAATTGCTTCCGTATTACCTCCAAAATCAGCGATTTGAGATTCTCAAACTTGTGAATGGCTTCCCTCACAAACACGAGAACATCTGAAGCCGCTAACTCGTTGGTATCAGACAGGAACTCCATTAGTACGGGTATTACGGTTCCGGCTACATCGGGAAACTAACAACAAGGAAAGTATTTGTGAAATATAAGAGTCTATATTAAGATATGTATACAATTCTTCATAAATATGTATTCAGATAGAAGAAGCTACTAACCTTTATACAAGCAGTATGCAATGTTCTCACAAGCAGTTGTCTATATTTTCCAGTGTCTTCGTGTTCGACGTTGTGAGTCTTTGAAACTTCTTTCTTCAACAAAAGTACCATCTCTTCAATGTTGCGAGATGAGACAAGATCCATAGCTGAAAGGGAAAGATCAAATAATATAAACATATTTTCTAGATAAAAGCCGAGGGTTCAGGATGGCAAGAGTTTGAGTTCCGCTCCAGACAATATTATTTTTGGGATTTAGTTACAGTCTAGGACTGAAAAAAAATGTAATACATACCAGTGAAACTCTCTTAATACGTTTTACAAGGGACCAGCAAATAAAAACTCTTTAGGAATGATAACACATTAGCAGCAATTTAAATATTATCATTTATTATTTACACTTGACATTTAATTTTTTTTTGTTATATGTATATCTATACTAATATATAAAGAGGTAAAGTTTATAAGTTTGAATGTAGGAGATAATCTCCGAAACTACTCATCCGATTTCAAAGATTATTTTACCGATATTTAGAATGGACTTCCAGGGTGGACATAGGTTATATATTATCCCTTTAAAATAAAAGGGCTTTTCATGGTGGACCTATTTTACAACTAAAGTCGACGAAAAAATGATTGAGCAATGCATTTTTCACGAACGCTGCCTTAACAGTAAAAGATATTTAAATACTTTCTATAGAGAAGTTGTACAACACAAAAAGTCCGCAACGACATAGACAAATTGATAAAATATGACTGAAAGTTATTAAAAAAAAGCGTGCGAAGCTGCGCGGGTAAGTTAGTGATAAATAAGGATGATCTATATAAAAAAATTAAGTAAATCTTTTTGATCTGTAAAATTTTACTTGTGTAAATAGTTGATAATTACCTGAGGAAACATGGGCGAGATTCACCAAAACAATAAAAATTAAGTATAAATATATTTTTTAAACCACGCATATATTTAAACGAGCTCCCAAGGAATGAGTTTTTATTTATTTTATTAAAAAAAAAATTTCGTGTAAAAAAAAATCGTAAAAAGAATTTTTTTTTCAAAAAAAAAATAAAATGAAAAAATAGTGGAAAAAAAATCGTAAAAAGATTTTTTTTTGTCGGAAAAAAAAAATAAAGTGAAAAAATAGTGGAAAAAAAAATTTGTGTTTTAATCATAATAATTAAAAAAAAAATCAATTTTTTTACTATAATAGATACTATATAGATATCATTACAGTAGTAGTAGAGTACATTGACAAATGATTTTGTCAATGTACGTAATTGTATGTATTAGTATGTACTGATTTGACACGCATCACATAAATATTTTTAGTATTTTCAAAATAAGCTAAAGGCTTTGGAAATATGACTAATTTGATTGCCTCCTGAAATGCGTCATGAACCCTCGATCGCAAGATCATTAGACAAGTGACTATTATCACTTTTCCAACAACTACTAAAGTATGGGAACCTTGTTGCTTTTGTTAAAATTATACATTTTTTTTCATGTAATATAATTTGTACAATCTGTAATATAATTAGTCTTAATATTACCCAGCATACAAAATCACTTTGGTAGGAAACTAGCGCAATCTTTTGGTGAGCTCATTAACTAATTTCCTATATAAAACAGTTATTAATTAATTATGATAGATTAATTGATTAATTAGTGAATCTGTAAGCTAATATAAGCATGGTAAATATGGTAAAAATGAAATCTGTCTAGAAAAAATATAGTACAGAAAATAAGGACCTCACTAGGTAACATATTAATAGACAAAAATTATTTGGAAATTGTATTTAATGTGACAAGATTTTTACCAAGTGCCAGAGTTTTCTTGCGAACTTCCAGATCAGGACTGGCTAGCACCCTCAATACATCCATGACCAAATCTTGCAGGACCCTAGCCGCTCCGCTGGCGTTGGGGTCCGCCCCAGCTCCGGCGACAGCGCCGCCCCTCAACGCTTGCAATCGGTCTAACACAATCAGTTTCACATTGTTGTCACTCTCTTTAACAATCAGCTCGATGTAGCATGATGCTGCCGCCTATGTGATCAAACCATACATAAGGATAAGTAAATTTCTTTTTTTTTCTTTTCTCAAAACTGTGAACATAAAAAGATCTAGCATTATTAGAAATTACCCATAATGTTATGATATAACCATTAAATATGACAATCTTTTTATGTTTAAATTTTAACTTTACATTAAGGCTGGATATTCACTTTACATGCTTGAAACTCAAGGTATTCCGTGATTTGATCATGCTCTTTCAAGATGGGTCTGAGAGTAATAAAGTAAATCATGTAAACATGAGAGTTCATCATCATCATCATCATTGGCGCTACAGCCCACTGTGAGCCTTGGCCTCCTCCAGAATATTTCGCAATTCCACCTGGTCCATTGCCCGCCTTTTCTAGTTTGTCGCACCAATTGCCCTTAGAAAGAGAGTTTGTCATATCGTCGGTGTAAGTGCAATACCGCTGAAGAACCATTTGTCAAAATGTTCAGGAGGGACAAAAAACCTTTCCATTTTGTCAATAAAAAAGATAAAAAAAAAATTTTGTGTTACTATTTTATATTAGGCAGTAAACTTTTATTTTCGTTTGCGTTTATGCAAAATTACTTGTGGCACATACACGATATTGCGACGCAGCCCGGCTTTGCCCAGTACAGTTTAAACTCGTCATAATTAATTGTGGGAGACATTTAACTAAATTTTTTTTATTTCATCTTATCAAGCGATTGGTCTCCCTGTTGGATGACCGAATTAAATAAAAAAATAAAAATATCTTCAAAGATATTTACTTAATGATTTGGTGTACAAGACAACTTTGATCTGTGGTAAATGCTTAAGGTTAAAAAGATGTTTAATCTGATAAGGATTAATACTGAATTGGTCAAAAGTGATGGAAAGTTAATTATTATATCTTGGTTATACATTTGATGAAATTTTATGGACAAAAATAGTTTGTGTAAGTTATCCTTAAAATATAGATATATGCTACCACGGACATTTTTCTAGATAATTTAATTTTACACAATTCGTTCCAAAATGTTTTTTTGTATCTTTAACAGATTAGACAGCGTTTCCACGAAAGCGCTTCAGTGGCAAATTATATCCTGGCTTGATTCAATAATACTTTCACGCAAATCCAGTATGTGGGGATGCTTTATTCGCTTTCACTTTAACCTAATAGACGCAGTATATTGGTGAATTTCAATATTTGAATGCACCAATCAATACGGCATGTGCCGTTCAACTGAAAGCACCAAGAAACGTAATTTTGACATGATTGGCTCATATGCGGTATTGCACTTACACCGACGATGTACTTTGTGAATATTGCTAGAGTGAAATACCTGAGGACATCTGAGGACAGCCGATGTTCGACTGAGACTGCATATGACAAAATAATTATGTTATTTTGACTATTGGTAAATGCTAGTGTATTATTTCAGGCAAATTCTTATTATCTATTTGTGTAGAATTTTAAAACATTAATATTTCTGCGATCATTCTTAAATCATTTCATTAAATGCAATGATGCATCTTGTATTATGAATATCGAAAAATGTTATGTTAGAAGTACGCAAGTTTTGAAAGCCCTTGTATCAATTGTAAGGAACGATGTGAAAAATAAAGATATAAAAAAAACATAGCATAAATTTTTATATTTGAAGGCATTTATTGAGTTTTAATTTCATGATTTTGTTTAATTATGTATTTTGAAAAATATAAATTTATTTTTATCTATGTATATATTAGTGATGCAACGAATACCACTTTCACGAATATGAATATCAATCCTACTATTCGGCAAATACGAATAATTCAACAAGGTAATAAATAATACACCACTGTTTTTTTTTACTAAGAGATTTAATAATTAAAATTTACCACTGGCAAATTTTTGTTCAAAAAGTACAACATTTTATCCGTTTGTATCACATTCCCAGCGGTCGAAAATAAATATGACTTTTTTCACACTTACGAGAGGTCATGTTATTAGATTTAATTTGAAATTATTTTAAAGAGTTAATACTTTTACACACAACGGAAATAAAATGGAACGAACAATACATATTACAAAACAAAAACTACATGAAATGAGCACTTAACCTTATTAATAATCCAACGAAACCAGATGAAAGAACTCATGTTATGCTGTGAAACAAGTAACAATTGACAACATGAGAACTCAACAAATCTATTCATTCAATGTTAGGGGAATCCACGACAATAGAGTGCGTAGATGTGTTCGGATACACGGTGCACAGCCAAACCGAAATTTGCATTGCGTTCAGTTATAAATAGTTTGTTTTTAATATTCGTGACGACATTCGGCGAATACGAATATTCATATTCGTATTCGTTGCATCACTAGTATAAATATATACCATTTGTAAATTTTTCAGCCTCTTATTTTCACCATCGATCAATTTTCAATAATATGCACTGTCAACAATTTTTCTTACATCATTGTCTTTTAAAGCCTCCGGGGCCGGGCCGCACCCGTGCGCCCTAGCGCGACTGTCCCCAGGGGCCAGGGCGCACCGGTGCGTCCAGAACGTAATTAATTATTTCTCGATGGCCGCATTTCGAATTTGAAAAATGTGACTTTTTCTCAGTAGAGAAATCCTGTGGTGACCTGTCGTTCAACAACATCACGAATTATATTTTAAATCAACAATCAAAACAGAAGTTTTTCTGCCGTCAAAATCATGTAGAATTGTTATAGATGGCGCCCCGATCGCGTGTTGTGCAATCGAAATTCAAATATTCCGTCGTCAAGATCACGCGCAATGTGCGCGGGAAATACAATTTATTTTTTTCGATTTATTTGTACACTTATACAAAAATGTATACGATATGTTTTGCGATATTTGTTGGTTTATGATTCAATTGAATACTAATAGTGATTTATTAACAAAAATACACGCAATTTTGTTGCGTTTATTTGAAATATGTGTGTGTGTGAAAGTGTATCATATTTATGTATTATGAGTGCAATGTCCCGTCGTGTGCCGTACCGTGCAACAAAATATACCACACAGAAGAAGATTATTATTATTAATAGTAATGTTGTCTCTAATAAACAAATAAAAAATAATTATTATTTTTCGGAAAATGTTGGGCTGGCAACATTATCGAAATTATATATTAGGTCCTTACATATGAAATTGGCGTTTTGCCGTACTGGCAAATTAGATCTCAAACATCTTCTCTTTGGTTAGGAATTCCAAATCCAAATTTATACAGCTATTTACTCATGTATTTGTGTTTTGAAAATTATAATTCATTTGTTTTTTCCCCAATTGTTTTTTTCTTTGCGTCACTCAGTTTACAATATGAAAAACTTGAAATATCGCGTTATTTACGAGTACGAGTTCCACCGTGGCACCAGTGCTGCAGAAACGGCTCGAAGGATTAATGATGTGTATGGCGACGGTGCCGCAAAAGAAAACACAGTGCGTTTTTGGTTCCAACGTTTTCGTTCTGGAAATTTCGACCTGCAGAACAAGCCCCGTGGACGGCCGGAGACCAAAGTTGATAATGAAGAATTGAAGGCTATTGTGGAAGCGGATCCATCGCAAACCACATCCGAGTTAGCTGCAGGCTGCGGTGTTAGTGATAAAACTATTTTAATCCACTTGAAGCAAATTGGTAAGGTGAAAAAGCTTGAAAGGTGGGTACCTCACGAATTGAGTGAAGCAAATCAACAAACGCGCGTTGACTGCTGCGTTGCATTACTCAACCGGCACAATAATGAAGGGATTTTAAATCGAATCATTACCTGTGATGAAAAGTGGATCCTGTACGATAATCGGAAGCGCTCATCGCAATGGCTGAACCCTGCCGAACCAGCCAAACCATGCCCCAAGCGAAAATTGACTCCAAAAAAGTTACTTGTGAGCGTTTGGTGGACTAGTGCTGGTGTCGTTCACTACAGCTTTCTTAAATCTGGCCAGACGATTACGGCAGATGTCTATTGTCAGCAACTGCAAACCATGATGGAAAAGCTAGCTGCTAAACAACCGAGGCTGGTTAATCGCTCTAGGCCACTGCTGCTTCATGATAACGCTAGACCACACACTGCACAACAGACGGCTACCAAATTAGAGGAGCTTCAATTGGAATGTCTAAGACATCCACCGTACTCTCCAGACCTTGCCCCAACAGATTACCATTTTTTTCGAAATTTGGATAACTTCTTGCAAAGGAAAAAATTCAACTCCGATGGGGCAGTCCAAACCGCCTTCAAAGATTTTATTGATTCCCGTCCGAATGTTTTTTTTAGTAAAGGGATCGATGAACTACCTATGAGATGGCAAAAGTGCATAGATAGCAATGGTACATACTTTGATTAAATAAATATATTATAATAAAAAAAATCGGCTTTATGTTCCTCCCATACTAAACGCCAATTTCATAAGTAAGGACCTAATATATCATTTAAGTAAAAAAAATATATTTTTTTTACTCAAATGATAAAAAAATCATTGCATTTCGACACTTACGATAAAATAATATGAATGTGTGTGTGTTTTTTTTTAATATACACATGTTTTCATGGTTTTTTCGTAAAAATAAAAATCGCAAAAAAAAAAAACAGAAAATCTCTGGCATTGACCTATATTTTGAGTGAAATTTTTAGGGTCTTCAACAAGTTAACTGTAAATATTATGTCTATCTCATGCATTGGTGATTTAGCCTACTCATTCTTCCTTTTGTAATGACGTAATTTCTGAAAGTTCATATGAAAATAACGACTGTTAAAAATGAATACGGAATAGTGACATATAAATACAGCATTATCTTAATACATCATACGATGCATGCGGCATATCCAAGGTTGCCAAATCAGAATGTGTATATTTTTAATAATGATAAAAAACAATGCACATATAAGTTTGGAAATAATTACATAATCAACAAATTCACGTAATTATATTTAAAAAAAAAACAATTGCTTTTAATAGTATACATGTAATATGATATTAATCCACATTAGAGTCAAATTTTGTACAGAAACACATTTATAGTGATTTTTTATAAAAAAAATAAGCGGCTGCAGTAATAAATCTGGCTCTCGCCGTGGCCCACAGTGTACTAAATTAAAATATAAAACAATTGTTAACGTATTTCATACATTAGAACTTTTTAGAATAGTAATTAAATTATTTTTATTAAAAAAAAAACTTTTAAATAGCGGTTGAAGCCCCAAAGAGTGTGAGTAAATACAATATGTATATTGTTTAAAATAATATTATTATATGAATAAAAAGCATTTTAAAATCATCAAAAATGTAAAAATTTCTTGCAAATTTAAAAATTCATAACATTATCAATATGTATTGAACATTTCTTTTTTTATTTTAGTACAGTTTTATCACCATAATGTTAGCTTTATACTCATAAGAAAATATAATCCGTATAAATACACCAACTAAGGATTTTTTAAAAATTTTTCCAAATAATTGTAAAATGTAAACAATAAAATTATTTTTTTACATTAATTAACACACATTACAATCTAACGATGAAAGATAAATTCTCCTTGTCAATCCAAATGTCCTCAGATCTCTAATTGTTGAAATTCTACTTAATTTGCTTTAGCTTTTCACAAAATATCAATAAAAATTTGAATTTCACAACAATTTGTGCTACTAATGTGCAAACATTGCCATCTGGTAGTATTAGCAACATAAATTGTTACAAATGGATATTTCAATAGCGATTTAAGGCAGACCGCCATTTTGCATAGTGTGGTGTCTTGGTAGCGTTAATGATGAACATTGTTGTATAGAGAATGGGCATGTTGACAGATTTTGAAATAACATCTACTGTATATCTATATACTATGTTTTGTACCTATACACTATTGTAAACTATGCCTGTCTCAACACAGATATTTCTAGTGAGACAGGCACGGTCCAACCAAAATTTTATATACATATAAATTAAATAGAAATAAACAAACAAATATTGTAGGTACAGGTCTACTATTACCGAAAATAACATTATTTTAGTAATAAACTATGTTTTTACGTAAATAATTGCAATTTCATCTATATACTTTCAATTTCGCGCAATAACGCCCGCAGCTGTCATTTCGTCTACGTGACGTCAAGCCTCAGTAAACATTGCATTGTGTCTATGGCAACAGTTCAAAGACACAGTGATGGGTACTGAGGCGTGACGTCATTCGCTCTGACCGGTGTTTCAGTTAAAATGGCAGATTGCACAAATTTATACTTTTATTTTATTGAAAATCTTATTAATCTCGATGTGTATATTAAAACTGGATCATTTTTAAAATTCTTTCAAAATAATAATTCGATAAGTGCCGATCCAATAGCGTGGTGTTTGTGTGCTTATTATTTTTATTGTGACTACCATAAAACGGTTAAAACATAGTAAACAGACAAATTATAAACAGACAATTATTAAATAATTATTAATACCTTAATTGCAGTGGGAGCTGATGAGAGAGTGACAAGTGTTCCTGCAGATTCATATCTTACAGCAGCACTAGAAGAGTTCACCAGATTATATATGCAGCGAATGAACCGTGAACGCTCCAATGGATTTGTATGGCAAACCTAAAATAGAACAAATTTATTTTGAAATCATCACGATTTTATATATGTTTGTTAATTCAAACTTCAAATTACAAAATTTGTTGTTTTTAATTTGCTTAAACACATTTAATTTTTTTCTTCAATAAGAGAAAAATGGTTTTGTGGTGACTTTATGAATATAATTATTTAGTAATAAGAACATACTTCGTTTTCACCACAAATTTGTTGGAAACACCAACATGTTTCGGAGCCATTGTTTGTATTTTCAATAAATTAAATGTGGTAAAAATATTCTTATTAATTATATTTTTCATTATGTCTATGGTTAATTTAATTCTGAGTATTTTTGATCGAATAATTCGCCAGATTATGTATAATTATTATTTATATATATGTATGTATTTAGATATTTAATATTTACCTTGTATATCAACTCTACTATCACAAGTTGAAGAATATCTCCAAATGTGTGAACTTGATCGAGACAAGATGCAAGGTATGACAAAGCACGTTCCTGATTGGCATGAAGAAGCATTAAGAAAGCATTACGCTTGCAGGACATATCTTGCTCATTTTCTAGGAAAGTAGCGATTAACTCTGGTGCATCGGGAATAAGGAATTCAAAATTTCTGAAATTAAAGAACAGTTACTAAGTATACTTCTTATGAGATTAGGTTTGTATCACGTAAGCTATTGGTTGATTAACTGTGTGTTTGTATAAATTATATAAATTAAAAAAGTATATATGTTACTAAAAAAAGGGCCTTAATATTTCACGTTTATTGAATGAAAAAAGTATGTGAATAGAGGCCTCTAATATTATATATGTATTAAATATTATATTATCTGGATGCAAGTGATTATAGATTCTCTACTAGCTTATGATTAGCTGTCCATAGAAAAATATCCAATATGGATGTATTTGCCAGAATATCTCACCCATCTCAGCAGAAATCTCATTTTGACATGAACATAAACAGAATGAGGATAAAACTGCCAACCGCTTAGTTGTTAGGCAAATTTCTTGAAGAATACATAATAATAATAATAATAATAAAGTTTATTCCAGTGTAACCAGGTTTTTAGTGCAAGACCTGGTCCGCCACATAGTTTTAAAATTACATATATGTTATATTTATTGTACATGAAGAGAAAATATAAAAAGGAATAAGAAAAAGAGAAATAATTAAAGTAATAAAGAAAAAAGAAGAAAAGGGAAAAGAACAGCTATTAAATAGTTAAAATAAAATATACCATAAAAAATTTACAATAAATACACACACACATATATATACGAATCCATGATCTCGGCCTTCGGCAAACATTGTGGAAGCGCTGCAATAACGTGCCAGCCCAAACAATATTCTATAAGAATTATTGTACTGAACGCGAAGACGGTCGTACGTCACTCGTCTGTAGTTCGACCATAGCTCGCAGGTGTGCATGCTGGTGAAGAATGCTTTGAAGAGGATGCTCTTCCCCTCTCTGCCGCACCGATAAAAACGACGTGAAAGCATGTTTGCACGAACGCTTAGCTGCCTCCTTTGTCGTTCGATGTCATTATCGTCCTGTCCAGTTTCATCAAATATATGGGCAAGATATTTTTCTTTTTTTTGAACGCTCAATCTCGTTCCGTTCATCCACACTGGGGGGGATATTATCTGGCCCTTTTCCATATTTGAATGCCATTATAACGGATTTACTGGCATTATAAAGAATATTATGCTAATTGGCGTTGGTTTCGCAAATCTGCAAGAGCTGTCTCATCGCTTTTATATATGGCGCCAATATTACCATGTCGTCGGCGTAGCTAAGATGGTTCACATTTGTCCCGCCTATGTGGCAGCCGATTTTTGAGTCTGTTAGTTGCTCGCTCAATTCATCCATGTACAGATTGAAGAGAATTGGCGACATACATCCACCCTGTCTGACTCCAGTGCGCAGGCAGAACGGCTCGGAAGCGGCACCTTCCCATCGCACTGAGTTCTCTTGCTGTCTATGCCAGTTGTCGAGAACATCTATCACTGGCTGGGAGACGTTTCGTTTGCGTAGTTTCATCCATAGCTTTTCGTGCCTGAGTCGGTCAAAGGTTTTGCTTAAATCGAGAAAGCATGCATATATCGTGGTTTTTCTACTTTCGTAATGATCCACGATTTGCTTTAGAACAAATATAGCATTCTCAGTTGAAATTTTTTTTTAAAATCCCATCTGATTATCTCTTGTGTTCAGGTTTATGGAAATCTGGTCATAACTACTCTTTCAAAAAGCCGTGCCACTATAGAAGCTAGCGATATCGGTCTGTAGTTTTTGGGAGACGATATATCCAGTTGCTTTGACTTCAGTATTGGTACAATAATTGTTTTTGTCATTTCCGCAGGTATGTAAGAATGTCTTATTATGTTACTGAATAGTTCGGCCAGGAGCAGGGGTAGATAATCTCCTGCATGTCTTATGTGGTCAATACTAAGAAAGTCATGCCCAGGTGATTTCCCTGCTTTTGTACATCTCTCTTCTTCAACTACGGTGTGAATTTTTGTAAAGCAGTCTGTGTATTCCTCAAAATGTCCTACCTCTCATGCTGGCATATAGACGGTTATTATAGAGAGAGATTCGTTACCAACATTTACATCTATGCCTAACATGCGTTTGTGCTGAGCATGTATGGGGACAGCCCTGATCGAGCGACGCTAGAGGAGGCCAACTCCACCGTACGGTCGGCCGGTGAGAGGGCCTGCGCTCGAGTCCATAGCGGAGGTTCCCGAGCTTGCGAAGCCCGGGTGAATATTCGATAAGAAGTCTATGTCGGTTGACAGAAGCCATGTTTCTTGCAGTAGTATTACGTCATATGTCTCGCAGAGGTCGTGAATGAATTTTTCAGTTCGTCTCACAGACCTACAGTGGATAGATACTATTTTAATTGTTTCCGCCATTATGATCTTTCATTTTTCTTGATTTGAAGAATTTCGGATATACAATTCCAGATGGCCAAATTTCATTTACCATAAGTGATTTTATCTTTTCAACCCCACCTTGCACCTTAAAGGTTCTGAATGGAGTCGGCTTGATTTGGCTTAATATCTCCACTTTGATCGCATTAAGTCCAATGCTCGCTAGATAAGCCTCAAGATCTTGTACAGTCGTCGTCTTGTGGAAACGGGACACGAAGAGCGATGCCTGCATTTCTGCTACTTTCAAGGTGGTTACTTGAGCTGAACCTCTTTTATTTTTGTTAGTTCGGCGAGGTTGATTCGTTTTGATCAACTGAAACTCATTTTCAGAAATCACAATATTGCACAGCCCGTGAGTCGGTGGCCTCTGGATATTTTATTCGGCTCTGTTCGGAGCCTCCGGAGTTACTCGAAGCATCGGTGCCGTTAAAGGCGCTGCAATTGTTCCATACTGTGGAACAACTGCATATTGCAATTTTTGACAATATTGTTACAAGCAGTATTCTTATGTTTATTTCTAGCTTTCAGTATTTTTGAATAGTCCTGAGTAGCAGAGCTCCCGTGAAGTGCCTGGAGAGGAAACCTCGGTCATTTTTGACGAATTTTCTGCGCGGACGACTTCAATTTGTGTTCCCAAACATTCAATGTCTTTCCCCAGTACCTGGTCCTGGAGAGTAGGTGACTGCGGATAAATGAGCAGTAATCTGTGCTCTCAACAATGAGACCTCTGCAGTGAGGGCCGCTACGTCTCTCACTAGGCTGCACACGTCTCCTTGTTGTATCTGTAGAGACGGACGGTAGTTTCTCTAGCTGGCAGGCGACAAAAATTGGCAAATTGTCTGGATCCGTCTCCTTCATAGCATTTATGATATCCTGAATATCTTATTATACCAAATAAAATAATTTTTAGAATAATTGAAAATATTAAATTACAAAGTGATTTAGAAAGTATGAGCTCAATGAAAAAAAAACATACTTGAAAATTGTGAAAATCGCTAACACAGCATTCCTTCGTACATAGGAATGTCTATGCTCGAGACAAGCACGGATAGCCGGCATTAGGGGTTCAAGTAGTTCAGGCTCCTTAAGTTTGCATAAAAACCTCAAGGTGGCCCCACGCAGGAACTCATTCGGGTGTTGGAGGTCCTAAAAAGATTAGTACACATGTTTCAGTCAATAGAAGCAGGCTGGAAACACGTAAAAATAAAAATAAATACCGCATCAAATGAGTGAAGACCATATGAGCGACTAGGAAAATGCATACGAGCATCTTTTATAATTAGTATTGAAGACTGTATTTGTAAATAGTAAAAAATAAGCAAAATACTCTTTGACTACCCCCACGGAGAAAGAGTGCGATGGTAAGTAAGTAATGTAAAAAAACAATGATTATCACGCGAGGGAGTAAAACTGACTCCTAAATTAGTTCTAATACCAAAATAGTTTTATTGTCTGTATGGTGGGGGAGGGTAAAATTTATTTTGAAACAGTTAAATCTAGCTGAAAATTAATGATAGTTGTTCCGCACAGGAACAAGCAAAACAAGGGCGGTCCGCTGAGTCTGCTCCGGTGGCCGAGAGGCGTAGTAGCGGCCGGAAAAATACAGCATGGGTGCCTCGTGTAGAGCAGAATATTTCGCCGTGAATGAGAAATTCGTCGTGGAGAAGTGCCGGCCGTCGTCCAAAATTCTCAGCCAGGAGCACCGAAGATTGCAGAGGTTGGATCGTAGATTCACTGCAGTAGTTGGGTCCCGGCAGAAATCTCCAATAGGTATCGGGAGAGAAATAAAACGCAAATTAAAGCGGTCCAAAGGGCGTCTAAGTTACCACATCGAAGTGTAACAGGTAACCACCATACAAAAACCATTTATTATATAGTGTTCTCAAAAAGTTACAAGAGGTTACGTAACAGCAAATTGCGTAAGCCAATCAGAGAGCAACTCTGCCCGCTGCGACGCACGCCATCTCTTGGCGCTTCGTGGAACTTCATCGCTGCATCGGAATGGCTTGCCTTACAGAAAAATATTAATAGAAGGTTTTTGTATGCCCCACGGGGTCAAAAAACCATGTCACTTCGCTTGGCCTGACCTTGCAGAAGGCCGTGACATGGCCATTGGACCTGCAGGGTCCTAGTAGGTAAAGTAATTCAATAAACAAGTTGACCCATGTGGGTTCAGATTTTTATCAATTCGTAAAAGGTAGTAAACTAATTGAAACACAATGCTTTCCATGACTACTGCATAGTTATTGCCTTTACTGTATTTTGATGCTACTCACGACTATGGACGAGGTAGCTTTATGTACTTATCGCGTTGTTAAGAAAATGTCAAAGGTCAATTTTTCTTCCAAATTAAAAAATTATTCTACATATGTGTATGTATATTCCCCAGATAGGTATTAACTTAGCGATCATGACACAAAAAGATTCATCAAGATCGGACACTTCTGTCAGAAGTTATTTCAATATTTGTGTTTTCGCCAATATTTGACTCCTGCCGCCAAGTAGCGGCGGTCAGTAAAATTTAGTAAACAATTGTTTATCAGATTATAATTATTACTAGTAGATAGGTTTTGATTGAGCGCATCTTTAAGTGATATTTTCAAGTATGTCAGATAAACATTACTTGCGCAATAGGCTTTCAAAGGAGGCCGCGGAGAAAAACTTTCTCATTTATTTTCTCAGGCGTCCCTGTGTAACTTGACATGCGTAGGAGTACATTAATTTGATAGGTATTCTCGCTAGGAATGCTATAGAAAAGGTTTCAAATTGATTTGGTATCTGTGAGAGCTGTAATCTCACTTTGATTTGATATCCAGTAATATTTCAATTATCGGAAAAAATGTGTTTTTTACCATATAACTGCCGATAACTAACTGTGTGTGTGTGAATTTACTTGAAAACTCATTATTTCAGGTAAATTTATCAGATATTTCTGGCCATGTAATTTCATCAAATGTCACCGGCAACTGATTATGCTAGTATTTAAAGTGACTTTACTTCCATTTTTCAACCAACAAAAAACTGTTCAGATAACAGGGCAAACTTGCGCCTTGTGCAAAAATAAAAATAGCTCCCGCTTTCTCTTTTATTGAACAATAAAATGCGACACTCTGTTTTTACATACAGTCATGACGCAACTCTGTCAAGTTCCTGGATTTCAACAAGAAATTCCAAATTCTGAAATAAGATATATTCATAAGCATTCATAGTTCGATATTATACCAGTATAAAGACATGTCTGGATCACGCTGTACAACACATTTGTTTGTTCAAAGCGAGGCGTAATTTTACTTTCCGAGAGCCTAATCTCTCTCGATTCATTATTTTAATTGCGAGCTCCAGACCTGTCGCCCAGGTTACCGACTTAGACACGGTATTCACCCCCGACGGTGTCGAGGGACCAACTGATGATGATGATATCCTGTTGTCAATCAAATATCTGTTCATGACAACTGGGCATCAATGCGCCTTATGCGCGGAATAAAATCATCTCCCGCCCTCTCTCCTTTATTTGGAACAATGAAATGCAACACTTTTATTACACACAATTGTGATTCAGTCTCATTAAGATCTCTGAAATTAAAATTCAAATAAATTCTATGATGTTAGAAAACTCTGAGATGTTAAAAAATCTGAAAATTAAGATTTTCATATAACATTTCTCAGTAAAAACATACACATTGTATAACGCATTTCTATTGTTCCCAGCAGAACGCGATTTTATGAGGTTTCTCCTTCTCAGTTCATTTTCACCCCCTCTCTCAGCCGCCACGGCCCGCCGCCACTGAAGGAGACCACCGCGGCCGAGAACCGCGCGCTGTCTCGGCACGATACCCACCCCTAACCGGGTCGCAGCGATTGGGCAGCGGCCCTGAAAGGGGCCTTTTTGGAGAACACAATCTCCGCTCTGCTCCACATATAACAGAGATTTCTACCCTTTATGTGACGTGGTCGCGCGTCAACTGCAGATCTCAACAGTTCTGCTGCCTGGCGGTAGAATCAGGTCTTATTCTGTCCTGTCCGTAACAATAGTTTTATTACGATCATCTGTACCACATTAATGAAAAACAACCTGCCCTTACGAATCATAATCAAGTGTTTTTGCAGTACAGAGCCTGCAAAAATACCTGTTACACTTACACAATACACTTTCTACAGAAGTTGATACAGATAACATATCTTGTACCATCAGATTTACAGTAGACGCATTATTTTTTAGTTGGTAATAAAAGAAATCAAACAATGAAATAATAATTAATGAATAAATAAAACTCACGAAATTTACTGATTGAATTAAATAATAGGCTGTAGTTAAGAATATTCAAGTAGCAGATTTTGTTCATTTTTTTCCTAGCGTAATAGAGGGTCCTAATTATATAAATGATGTCAAATATTGGAGCTAGCAAGTTTAAAAGCAGTTATTTTAAGTTAAAAAATTATACATTTTTGACACTTCACGCCATAGATGCCCATAGAAAAAATTTTTTTTGCTGTTTTATTCATAGATATGTCATAGAAATGTCAAATCACGTTTACCATAAGAGGGCTCATTCATTATCTTTCATGTCAACTATATTCACGATCCTGCATTACGCTGGCGCGGCATTGTGGATTGCCATGCAGTATAATGAATGTTACGCATGGGAACGCAACAGGCGGCCCCCAGTAGACGGCGATAATGACATAAAAACAATGAATAAAAATGTGTGTATATTTGTGTGTCAAAGGACAATGATAATTTTAATAATCTTATAATTAATAATCTGATAATTTTGTGAATAATATATTTTTTCTTTGGGGCCCCAAATCATTTGCGAACTTGTATTTTTCCTTTTTGTTAGATTAAGTATTTTTTGTATAACTTATATGTTTTTGTTAGAATTAAGTATTTCCTATATTTTTATTCTGTGTTTTTTGGAAAATAAACTGACTGGGTTTTGGCGGTCTTATTAATTCTGAATGCTGACGGGAGATAACAGGGATTGTGCATATAGAAAACCCGCGAGACGCGCATCTCAATTTTGGAAGATGACGACGATCTCGCGGATTACAAATAACATTAAAAATACATTTTTTTACATTTCTTTTACTAACTGCGCAATAGATTGACAGGTAGCCGTCTGAAAGGGGGCCCGAAACAGCGTGCGCACCCCTCACGCGGCATCCAATACGGTGAAACTGGGTTTATGGACCACACGCCGGCGTCCCGTGGAGGGCGTCCGGGCCGTAATGCGAAAAAATTCGCGAGATGAATTTT
>JADDOH010011358.1:0-11848 GCA_016648135.1 Agrypnia vestita | reverse complement strand
ATATTAGGTCCTTACATATGAAATTGGCGTTTTGCCGTACTGGCAAATTTGATCTCAAATATCTTCTCTTTGGTTAGGAATTCCAAATCCAAATTTATACAGCTATTTACTCATGTATTTGTGTTTTGAAAATTATAATTCATTTGTTTTTTCCTCAATTGTTTTTTTCTTTGCGTCACTCAGTTTACAAAATGAAAAACTTGAAATATCGCGTTATTTACGAGTACGAGTTCCACCGTGGCACCAGTGCTGCAGAAACGGCTCGAAGGATTAATGATGTGTATGGCGACGGTGCCGCAAAAGAAAACACAGTGCGTTTTTGGTTCCAACGTTTTCGTTCTGGAAATTTCGACCTGGACGAAAAGCCCGTGGACGGCCGGAGACCAAAATTGATAATGAAGAATTGAAAGCTATTGTGGAAGCGGATCCATCGCAAACCACATCCGAGTTAGCTGCAGGCTGCGGTGTTAGTGATAAAACTGTTTTAATCCACTTGAAGCAAATTGGTAAGGTGAAAAAGCTTGAAAGGTGGGTACCTCACGAATTGAGTGAAGCAAATCAACAAACGCGCGTTGACTGCTGCGTTGCATTACTCAACCGGCACAATAATGAAGGGATTTTAAATCGAATCATTACCTGTGATTAAAAGTGGATCCTGTAGGATAATCGGAAGCGCTCATCGCAATGGCTGAACCCTGCCGAACCAGCCAAACCATGCCCTAAGCGAAAATTGACTCCAAAAAAGTTACTTGTGAGCGTTTGGTGGACTAGTGCTGGTGTCGTTCACTACAGCTTTCTTAAATCTGGCCAGACGATTACAGCAGATGTCTATTGTCAGCAACTGCAAACCATGATGGAAAAGCTAGCTGCTAAACAACCGAGGCTGGTTAATCGCTCTAGGCCACTGCTACTTCATGATAACGCTAGACCACACACTGCACAAAAGACGGCTACCAAATTAGAGGAGCTTCAATTGGAATGTCTAAGACATCCACCGTACTCTCCGGACCTTGCCCCAACAGATTACCATTTTTTTCGAAATTTGGATAACTTCTTGCAAAGGAAAAAATTCAATTCCGATGGGGCAGTCCAAACCGCCTTCAAAGATTTTATTGATTCCCGTCCGAATGGTTTTTTTAGTAAAGGGATCGATGAACTACCTATGAGATGGCAAAAGTGCATAGATAGCAATGGTTCGTACTTTGATTAAATAAATATATTATAATAAAAAAAAATCGGCTTTATGTTCCTCCCATACTAAACGCCAATTTCATATGTAAGGACCTAATACTAAATTCAGTTGAAACGAGTTAAATCTTGATTGAAATTGAAGTAAAAAAATCGGTTTAACTTAAAACGAGACTCCAAGATAAGAAATGCAATTAATCAATATAAATATACAGCTTTAGCAAGTCTGATAGCAATAAGTAGCAGTAATTTTATATAGGTACCCGCTCATTTTGCTACACAAAGGTAAAATAAAGTTTATTAGAAGTATTCCGTCAACAATGTCGGAAAATAAATCATTTTTATTATAATATTTGAAATTATTTTTAAAAATCAATGAAATCAAAAATACAAAAATATATTTTCTTTAACGAGATAACCTATACCTATACTTTTCTGGGACATAATTGACAACGGATATTTTATTTTTATGGTACTATGTGACACGGTCGGGCGAGTGGACACACAAGAAAATATAGGATTTCAGACACTGAATAACGATTTATATTTATGGTATTCGTAGGAATTGTATCGAGTCAATTTCACAGATAATCCTTAGCCCTTAATACCAACCCTCTAAATTTTCAGTAGATAGTAGATAATAATAATAATAATAATTGGATAACTTATATAGCGCAGTTTTCGCGAATACTCACCTCAAGGACGCTTTACACAGAAAAATTATTATCTTACAAAACAACTTACTGTTAGAAAAGAAAAAACTTATTTACTATTAGTTATTCACTAGGTGGCATACAAATGGAATTAAAATTGAGTACTATAATAGTTGGGAGTGCCTGGAAGAATTAGGTGTTTTCGCGGAGTGCACACTAGGAGTGGAAAACATTAGCTAGCGTTGTTGTGATCAGATTCTATAGGTCGATCAAATTTTATTTTATTTTTTTTAGATGATGTAATTTTCTCATAAAAAAGAAGAGTTATACAGAGAAATATTTTTATTCCAAACATGGGTTCAGAAAATTTCTACAAAAAGTTTTAATATTATAAAAATTAAATGTATAAATATTTTTGTCAAAAATAAGTATTTTTATTAAAGTAAAATTATGATATTTTCAAATTACTTCCTATTTTGTTTTATTTGTGGCAATTCGGAAGTAGAAATATGATATAACTAATAAATTAAAATAATGAATCAATAATAGTACTTCGTGAAATAAGTTTGAGTCCGGAAGAGGCATAACAGGATATTTCAAACTTGGTTCGCAATACTTCTGGCTTACACTTTAATATGCAATACGTTTAAAGAATACGAGTCGAAAATTTTCTAACACTGTTTGAAGAACAAAATTTTTGTAGTAATAAGATACCTCTATTACAACGAACGAATCAAACATAATAATTTCGTTGTTCGTCCGTTCGTCTGTCTGTCCCCGTAAAAGAACCAAATTTTCGAAATCAATCTGGCTTTATTTATTATTCATGTTGAAACGGCAAACTAAACTGAGCACGAATCAGCTGTCAAATTGGCTGTCGTTGGAAAAAGTATTGCCAATTCGAAAAACAAACATCTAAAAAACGCCCTTTATGTAATCACTAATTGCATAAAATTATTTTTCCAATAAAGTCAATACCACGATTTTGTAGTGTTTTAGGCCGGCGCCACACCGCGCGGATCCTCCGCCGCGTCTCTTCCGTCGCGGAATGCCGCAACATTTCTTTCCTTACAAATTAGCGCTTATCAAACACACTGCGCGGACGATCGGTCGACCCATTTGCTTTGACCGCGCGGCGTGGTGCCGGCCTTATTTCGCCTTAAAATTGTACACCTCTAGAAAAAAACACTCCTTGTATAAACTGGTACTAAAGGGTTAGCGCGTCATCGATCCAACAATAGTAAAGTTTACGATTGCGACAGATCGAAGATGAATGGGACGATCGAAGAGTGTTGCGGTGCCGGGATCGGGAGACATGAGAACTGTGGCAGTGAAAGCCGCCAGGTTCTCACGGACAGCGCGGCTTGGCCAAGCGGTCGGCAGACAATGGCCCCTTCTGCCACACCTCACGTTACGACACGCCGTGTATCCGCATCTCGGCTTGTAATGGGCCTACCAAACGCTCTAGTATCACTACACTTTTGCATGCGCATGCCAGTTTGTACACTGAACACTGTGCGTGTGGTTGGTAAAACTGTATCATGCGCCAACCCCACAGCGCGGCTTGCGCATTTTTCGACTTGCTTGAAATTTTGTCTACGCAAGCCCGGCCTGCGCGTACTTGTCCGTGCGTGTGGTTGGGCGTTCAGTGTTCAGTGTTCACTAGCGAAGGGAAAAACTTCATTTCAAAATGAAGACTACAACACACACACGTTCACCAGTTTGAAGACTACAAAGTGTACACTACAATTGTAGTACTACGAAATGAAGTGAAGTAAATGAAGTGAAGTAATGAAGTAATTGTAGTATTAATGAAGTGAAGTAATGAAATGAAGTAATTGTAGTATTAATGAAGTGAAGTAATGAAATGAAGTAATTGTAATAATAATGAAGTGAAGTAATGAAATGAAGTAAATTAATTTTTAAATGAAATGAAGTATTTTTTTCCCAAATAAAAATTTAGCGAGCTAAAAAAAAAAAAAGGTCAACGACAAAAATATTTAAATAAATGACGATATTTTCTCCAAAGTAACATTTGGCGACCTAAAAAAAAAAAAAAGGTCGCCAGACAGATTTCTTCGTTCGATTCCAAAAAATTTTCAAACCATGGGGGGGGGGGTTGTTACAGTTTCCAAAGATTTCTCCGTTTAGCTACATCAACTTCCCAAAAATTTTTTCATAACTCCCAAAATTTTTCATACATCAACTTTCCAAAAATTTCACGTAAAAAATACACTATTTAAAATGTGTTTCTCATACTTTCGATAACTTTGAAGTATATGTACTTTGTAGTGTTCGCTTTGAAATGAAGTGTACTATTTGAAGTTTATGCTTTCAATAACTTTGGTGTTTGTAGTTTGTAGTGTGCACTACACATCAAAATGTGCGAAGTGTGCACTTCAATGTAGTGTAGTACTACATTGTAGTAGTGAGTACAGAGCGGACCCATCACTAGTGTTCAGTGTTCACGCCGCAGTCGAGGCTAGTCGTTTGGTGAGGTTGTCTGTCACTCAAAAATGGCAGATTTGCGTTCGTAAAATCGCGATTTTACGTCAGAATTAATAATTCTTTACAAATCTCTGCCTGCACTGTGGAAAATTAAATCGAAGGATTATTCCGACCGAAATAAAAAGAGCGATGCCTACGAAAAAATGATAAATAAAATGAAAGAATAATATTTTATTACTCGCTTATTAAATATCCTATATTTTTTTACATGTATTCATTATCCATTGCATTTGTCAATTATTTTTGAATTCTTTTTAGGTCGAACCTAAAGCTACGATGGATACAGTTAAGAAAAAAATAAAGGATGTGAACAACACATATCGCAAATTTTCTCACTATGACCGCGAAAAATAAAATGTCTTTTGCATTGCCATTTTTTCACTAGCAAACATTTGAAAAATAATAGCAAAAGAAATAGTTCCTCATTGGGAAACATTGTTTCTACGCAGACAATTCCGATAAGAATGTGGCTTGCGCATACTTAGTTTGTGCGTGTGGTAGACACGTCCGTGTTCAGTCTTTTCATGCGAGAAGGTTGCGCAACCAAAAGTGTAGGGATACTTGAGCGTGTGGTGGGCCCATAACGCGCGCCGCCATTACGCGGTGAATAACGAAAATAGCTTACGCGCCGTCAGCGGCGGAACAATGCGGAGGACGCGACCCGCCATTATGCAAATGACAGCGGTGAGAAAAACCCAAATAACAACAAAACAATAAATTATTACATTGCGAGAATATAAATAGTATGTGATGAGATACTTGTGGGCATTCTACCACAAAAAGACATCGATAATCATCATAATAAACATTAGTTGTGTCAAAGATAGTACATTTTTCAATTAAAGAGGGAAGACCTCATTTGACAAACAGAAAGGGAGTAAATTTTCACTAGGACAACGTGCGACCAAATGTGGCGATGATGACCCAACATAAGCTCAAAGAATTAAATTGGGATATTTTGAAGCACCCTTACTCTCCAGAGCTTGCTCCTTCTGACTTTTATATGACTTATTCAGGTCACTTTAATTTTTGACAATAAAAAATATATGCAAAAGCGCAGGTAAACATGACTTATTTTTTGCATCAAAGTTACAGAAATTTTACTTTAATGGAATAAATAAACATATTTAAAATAACTGATGGAAATTATATCATTGATTAAAATAATTCAGAAAATAACATGTTGTTAAATATTCAAAATACATATTTCTCCGTGTAAATATGTATGTTACTAAAGCTATCAACAAGCTACGCTAGATGGCGCTTCTTCATAGCCCTAACTCGCGGCCGAAATACGTTGAATTCTCTTCTATATAATATAATACTCTGTATCAATGTGCACTTTTCGAGAACACTTGCACATTGTCCAAAAATATTTTCACTAAAGAATTATAAAAAATAAAAATTTCGAACATATTTTATAAAAAAAAATACTTGCAAAAAATATTGCACCTATATGAGAAATGTGTTTTTATTTATGCCGCTAGGACATAATAACTAGTAATTAATGTAAAGCTGAAATTAAAACATGTAAAAATGTCATTTTTGACGGGTAACATATCTTCTTCCTGGAACTGACCCAACTCATTGCCTACGTAGGCTGTTGAGGTCGGCTCTTCTCGTTCTCAGGCTGGATGATCTTCTATTGTGGGTGTCGTTTTAATCTAGGCCATTTATCTGCAGAATTTTGGAGCATTGAGTCATCCAAGAGTTATTGGTCTTCCTCTGGACGACTGGCGAGGAAGCTCCACAGACATTGCCCGCTTTGCCGTATGGTCTGGTGGTCTCCGTCCTATGTGCCCGTATCATCTCGGCTGTCGTTTTTCTAGCTTACTGTCCGTGACACCCAGGATACCACGAATGCCTGAACTTTAAATTCCATCTTTTAGTAACAGTTTCAAGTCGCCTAAAGTAGGAGTTGTACATAATCCAGCATACGGAGCCATACATAATCGCGGGTCTAACAATAGTCTGGTGTACCTTCCTTTTAAGTTCGATACGCATTTTCGGGTCACACGTCACACAAGATTCCTATTACAGATATAAATTTTATCCATTTTATTTATTCTATAGTCGACATCTCGCTGTGAATGAGTGAGTCCAAAAACTTAAATGAGTTACATTTTGACTGGTTATATATTGCTAATTGTTAAAATAATATAGAAGAATAAGAAGAAAATAGTTAAATTTAAGATAAAATAGATTTCTACCTCAATTGTGCAGATCTAATTTAGATCCTGTGACAAAGCAGTTTTTTCCGTAGCATCGTGTGGAAAAAATAAACATTGACATTTGTCGCAATTTTAACGATGTTCGAGATGCGGTATTGCGTTCATTAATTACTTCTACAGCGGAACAAAAAGTTGCGCAGCAATATTTAGTTTTATTGCTCGCTATCGCGGAGACTGATTGGAAGCCGAGACGGAAACTGAGAACGGTACAGTGATAAATAATTATTATTTCTAACCGTGAAACGTTTATTACGAGTTGCCGACAGTAACGGTCAGCCGGAGCCCGATAAACCTCTAACGCAAGTCGGTTCGCAGCGGAATGACCGATAAATTGAGCAAAAATATTCGGGTAGGCGGGGAGTTGGCCGAAAATTTCAAGAAAGCGTGGCACGTTCACCCAGAACATTATTACACAACGGTACTAACGTTAACTGCACAATATAACGATTTATTTTTGCGATTAAATATTTCTCACAAATAATCATTTATTATCATTTAAAATTTTCCTTTAAATCTACTAAATCTTTGATTATCTATTAAATCTACTACATCTCTGATTATCTATTAAATCTACTACTGACCATGAGGTGTTATAGAGAGATTTAAATCAATTATCGGAGTGGACAAGTGGCTCATATGTCTTAATGTTGACAAATGTTGTGTTCTCCATGTCGGCAAGAATAACCCAAATATTGAGTATAACTTAAACGAAAGCCTGATTAAGTCAGTGGTCTCGCAGAAGGATCTGGGTGTTACTATTACCAAGGACTTTAAATGGTGTGAGCACACAGCGAGCGTGGTTAAGAAGGCTAACTCTATTTTTTTTTGGTGAGAAGATCATTCAAACATCTGACGGTACCACTATTCACAACTATTTATAAGACATATGTGAGACCTCTCCTCGAATATGCCTCTCAGATCTGGAATCCATATTTTGTTAAAGATATAATTTTACTGGAAAATGTTCAGAGACGAGCCACAAAATTGCCCTTGGGTCTTAAAAACCTGGAACACGCGGAAAGGCTGAGAGTATTGAAACTGGCCACTCTTCAGGAGCGACGAGCAAGAGGTGACCTCATCGAGACATTTAAGATTCTATCGGGCTACTACAATATTCCTAATATGACAGATATGTTTGCATTAAACACTAATGTGGGCCTTCGAGGACATCACCTGAAGTTGAACGAGTCTCGGTTCTCATGTAACCCAAGAAAGCATGCTTTAAGCAATAGAGTGGTCAATATGTGGAACAGTTTGCCTGAGGGCGTTGTGTCTGCATCCAGTGTCAACCAATTTAAGAATAGGCTGGATATTCAAATGAGAGACAGTGATATGGGCCTACCAGCTCAATTATCAGTAACTGCCCCTATCAATAACAATAATAATAATCTTTGATTATCTATTAAATCTACACCTCTGATTATCTATTAAACCTAATACATCTTTGATTATCTATTAAATCTACTACATCATTGATGGGGCCGCGAGGGTCGCCCAGTGTCATGCTTACTGTGCGACCCTTGTAGCCCAGTGGGCATGATACTGGCTCTCACACAGAGGGTTCCGGGTTCGATTCCCGGTGAGGTCACAATTGATATATGTGATTTACTCAAACCTGGGTGTTTTTTGGCGTGTTTCGCCTTTGTAATTGGGCCTCTTGGCCTGTTGGAATAAAAAAATTAATTATCTATTAAATATACTACATTTTCGATTATCTCTTAAATCTACTACATCATTACGTCCCTTTTATTGATTTATTTAAGGGGTTACACCACCTTAAGGCATAGTTAATGTTGACATTTAGTTAAGAAGTTACTCCTACACAACATCTACTTTTCTTCTTCTTGATAATATAACCTGAACGGCTAGAACACATAATATAAATTCTTTATTTACATATCCGTACGTGCATTGATACCTACAATATTTGCATGTTGCTAGAGCAGGCCGAAGACATTTGTAACTGGGATAATTGTAATTTTAATGGGCCGAGTTTTAAATCAGTAATGTATTGTTTTTAATGTATTTCATATTCAGTGTTCGGTTAATGTCTCATTAAAAATGAAAAAAAAAGACGAAAATATTTTACAAAAAAAAAACTTTTTATCATTGTTTACGGTATACAGTGGTTACTATTTTTCTTTAACAAATATTTTTGAAAATTTCCAAATGGCAGAATTATGTGCTGTCCCTCAAATGTCCTTCTCCGTGGCGCGCGTAGCTGTTGGAGATAATCATGCCGCCAGGGTTTGAGTAAAATGAAAAATAATTATTTTCCATTGAAATTATGTAATATTTACGATGCAGCATATTGAAAGATTTTTTTGTGCAATTTTGTGTAATTTTCATTTCATTGTAAAAATTCATAATAAGCAAACGACACAATTTATAAAAAAATCGTATGCTACGTGACAGATAATATTTTTTAAAATTTATATAAAATCAGCAAGATCATTTTTGAGCTATTTTCTTCACATGTCTGAAAAATATATTTCGAGAAAAACGCAAAAGAACAATGAAATTCGTTTAAAAAGTTACTCAAGTTAGTTAGTTCAATTGCTACAACTCAGTGAATTTTTGGATTTTTTGATAAGTGATAACTAAATTTATATTTAGAACTTCAAGATAGAAGATGAAGAAATAAAAAGGATTTATTTTTAAAATGTCAAGTGATGTGCCCCTTAAGCTGAACACGGTCTGCCATAAAGCCTTTAAAAGTAAAGACACAATAAGAATAAAGAAAAGATTCACACAAAAAAGATAATAAAAGTAAAACGAGGGTAAGGTGTCTTTATTTTCTTCAAGATCCTAAAGCGCAACTCAGTAAAATTAGTATTAGAAGGCATTAACAATAATATATATTTTTATATGATAAGCTATATGGATAAGATATAAGATATATGGATAAGCTAATAGAAGATGTCAAAACAATGAATCTAGGCTACAACATGGGAGACAAAAAGAGATATAATATGTTATGCTGATGATGCGGTATTAATAGCCAACTCCGAAGACGATCTTCAAAAACTTCTGCACAAATTCCATATATCCTCACAAAGATTCAACATGAAAATCTCCGTAGACAAGACTAAGAGCATGGTGACATCGAAACAGCCAATACGATGCGAGCTTGCAATTGACGATAAAATAATAGAGCAAGTAACGAGCTTCAAGTACTTGGGTGTCGAGATAGCAAGCAAACAAAGCCGCAACTATTGCTGGATGCTTGAGAAATGCTGTCTGGAGAAACGAACATATGCTCAAGGAGAGCAAAGTGAAGATATATAAGACCTGTGTCCGCCCAATCATGACGTACGGTATCGAGACAAGGGCTGACACAACCAGAACTAAAAATCTCCTAAGAACAACTGAGATGAAGACTCTCCGACCCATTGCGGGACTGACAATCCGAGACCGAGTGAGGAATTCCAAAATACGAAGGACTTGTGACGTCGAGGGTATTGTCCGATGGGGAAGATCTAGAAGACGTTACTGGAGAGATCATGTGGAGAGAGCTTGTTCAGAGAGAGTAGTGAGCATAGTAGCGAACAAGCTGCCGTCTGGTACCAGACTCCCAGGAAGACCGCATAAAAGATGGCGAGATAGCTGGACATCTGTATCCCAAGAACAGGCTCCGAGCAATGACAGGACGCAGTCCTAGATGAAGTGAAGAAGAAGAAGATATATTTTTATGTAAGCGAAGATGGTATTGCCAGTGTTTACAAAGAGACGGGTACCTAAATTTTATAAAGGATCCTAAAGAGTAATAATGCCAAATTTTATATTACATAGAGAACAGACAGACATTTAATTTTAAATACAAGATAGCTATTTATGTTTTATTATCGCTCCGTCATACGGCATTAAAAATAAGTTGATACTGTTAACAGTTTTGAGATAATTACGATTCTGTTAACAGTTTTGTCTATTGAGCGAAAGCAAATAACACTAAAAGGTCATGGACACGATAACAAGCGTTCTGCATACATAATGAACATAGTATATTATCAATCACATCGGAATTTAATCAATTCGTTATATGTATGTACCCAGCATTATGTAAGAGCAAATCAAATTATTGTATATCTCGAAGTTATTGAATACAGCACCTAAATATATTAGTTTTCTGTGGCTAATCGCTATCATTAAACTAAGACCGACTGGACTTCGCTGCAGCGATGCGTTTTATAACGACTCGCTTTTCTCGAACCCTCAGGTTTATTTCCAAGTGTTTGCCGATTTCCGTAATATTGTAAATCATCTAGAATAGATTCTTCGGAAGACTTTCGTGACAATGTTATGAAAAAGTGGACTTAAATACAGAGCTAGTCCGCAATATTTTACAGGCAGATTCCTGCCTCAATTATAAGTCGAAAATGTGTAAGCAACAATTCCCTTATATCAACAGTTATGAAGATAAACGACATCAAGTTTGCATTTTTTTTTAATATTTCTAACTTTTCGGTAAAACATTGGATTATCTTTATTGAATATTCAAAATTAATTCGCTTTAACACAAGTCAAATAATAAAAACTCATGACTCTTATTAGAATATTAGAAATTCATTTGCTTTGATCTGACCTGAACAAGTCAAATAAAATGTTTCAAAGTTCTAAAAAAAAATTGGTTCAAATTTCTGAAGGGTTTTGATGTCGCTTATCTCCTTCACTGTTGACATTTCACCCAAAGTGTAAAGAGTATTGTATATTTAACAAATTCAGTCAGATCCTAGTAGTACTGTTTCTCAGAGGCAGTAGTCTCTTTCCCGTTGTATGGCTGTTGGCCGTTACGATATTCGATGATGGGATATTAGATGCATATTTTTTTTAGTTCTTCTTTTTGTGCCGTTTCAGGTGCCCCTGACGTTGGCGACCAGTATGGAAAAGGCAACCCTGTCTGTCGCAGTCCGGAATAGCTCTCCGACGTCCCCGATGCCAGTCCACTCGCGAATGTTGCGGAGCCATGACATCTGACGTCTTCCTATTCCTCGGCTTCTTTCTATCTTGCCCTTCATAATTAATTGTAGTAGTAGTTCTTCATAATTAAAGTAGCCTATTGTTATCATTTCGTAGAACATGACCCAAGTATGCGATTTTCCGTCGTTTTATTGTGGTGACCAGTTTCGGCTCTGTGTTTGCTCTCCTAAGTACCTCCGCATTCGATATTTCATCAACCCGGGAGATTCTCAGCATGCGTCGGTGCAGTCACATTTCGAATGCTTCCAGTCGGTTAAGCACATTGACCTTTACGGTCCAGGTTTCAACCCC